>VXAL01004280.1:19394-29668 GCA_013399475.1 Chauna torquata
AGAAGGCTCCATGTGTTCTTTTTTCCATTGAGTTCACAACTCTCACCAGGAGGAGATTTCTTTCTAATGCTTTGCCTGTTCAAAGAGAACCTTCATTTAAACCAAAACTGAGTGCTTTTTCATTATTATTTATTTTTATTTTTATTTCCTGACTGATAGTATTATTTGTGCACTGATTCCAACATTTCAGTATACATTGTGAGATATGTATCAGGAAGAATATATGTTTTTTCCTCTTCTATGGATTTTAGGGCCAGAAAGAACTACAACAGTCAGTTAGTTCTTCCCCAGTGTAACACAATCTCATCTAGTAAACTCTCTGTAAGACTCAGTCTGAGCTATAGCATGACTAGTCTTGATGTAGGACTAACCAATCTCATCCAGTAAACTCTGTGTGAGACCCAGTCTGAGCTATAGCACAACTAGTCTTGATTTAAGGCTAACCGTAATGTTTCTATAAGAGCTCAAGCCCTGGCTGTTTATAATCTGCACCTTATTTCTTATCTTTATCTGCCTCACAAACCTTTCTGGGAATATTTCTGCTGGATGTTCTGTGATTACTTCCAAGAATATAGTGTAAACTCATAAAGTGAGTTTTTGTCAATAACCTAAATGTTCCAAAAGTACACAGGATTTGACCACAGACCTATAATAAGACCAAGTTTTGTTTCACCCTGCTGTAGATTCAATGCTTTGTGACATATGAATAGTATGGTTTAGTCCTGTGGTGTGTACTGTGTATTTTCCCTTGTATATAGGATGAATTTTCTAAGAATTTACTAATAAATCTACTAGTTTCTAGATCCTTAATAAATAAAGAGCTTTTTTTATCTTTCTCCTGGATAATCCAAGCAGTGAAATAACTTGGGCATATAAACCCTGTACAAAGTTCAAATTAACTGAAATTGTTTTCTTCTTTTCTCTGTTTCCTTCTTTCTTTCTTTTTTAAGAAATCAATTTGTAGTAAGAGTGTGATTGCATTTTTTTTCTTTTGCTCTCAAATTTCCTTACATTAAATTATGATGACTATCAAAGTTCTTCATGTAACCTGGAAACAACCACATCCTCCCCTGTGGGACATACAGGTGCTGGGACTCAGGCACAGAATTCTCATCCTCTACTGTTATTTTCTCATCAAAAGAATCTGTAATTCAAAATAATACATTCAAAAAAATGCAGGTTCAAAGTATTTTTAGCAGCAGACTAAAAACTTGTCATGGTTGTTGTAATTATCCCAAAAGAAAGCTTTAATGTTAATGACTAATATTTAAGATATATTTTTCCTCTCATCCTCAACTCAGGCAAACACATGCTAACATCCACACAACCTTCCCTAAAATAGTAATATTCTATTTTTTTTTTTAAGGATATTGTAATTGTAAATTAATATCACAAATATGAATTTTAAAAGCTATTTTAATCTCATCTGAAATTATAAACACTAAAAGTCATGATTGCACATGTATTGCATGTCATCACCCCAGGGTTAAGTAATACTTGTCTGCAAATTCTAAATGTATACACTGTTTTCTGAAATGTCTATATTTGTAAGAAAAAAAGCTGTATGCTTTTCCTTAATAAATTTCATATTTTTGGTAAGTTTAATATTATTATTACTTTTAGATTTCTGATACACACAGAAAAATTCAAAAAAAAATCAAACCTAGCATTTAATTGAAATCTTGCTAGGAAGTTCTACGTCTACAATTACAATTATTTAGGATTTAACAAATGAATCATGTTATGTAATTTATATGCCACAAACACCAGTGCGTTTTATTCTAGTTGTATCAGCAGGTAGCAGCTAAGTGTATACTGAGGCATTTTGTTTCACAGGCTGGATATCCTCCTGGTCAGTGTGCTGGTACCACAGATAGTCTTGTTATGCATCCCCAGCCACAATTTGTGTTAACATTCAGAGCCCTTAGTTTCCAGGCTGCCAGAGGCAGAACTCATTGGTGAGATAAATTATCCCACCCCTTGGGGACAGAAACAAGCCACCTGTCACTTGTCAAAGAACCAACACTAGAGCTATGGTACCTAATGTCCCGCCATCCCACCTGCAGGCCAAGTGGCTGTTATGAAAGCAAAGCCATGGATAAATGTGATGGAAAATAGGTGAGGATGTGAAGGATTAAATAAATGAGATCAGGTACAATTAGTAGCAAATCTTGCTCGCAATTTTTTTTTTTTTAATTTTTTTAAGAAATCTTTTATAGCAACAGTCAGTGACTTTCATTTTTCCTTACTGAATTGCAAGCTAAGGCACTCAGAGATCATTCTGTGTTTTATATCTCTATGAAATCCATAGCTTACCTTTTGCAAGTCACCACTCTGTTGTTTACTTCAAGGCTGATATTCATTTATTTTGTGCTTTTTTAAGGTCTGGATTTTTTTTTTTTTTCAGTCAACTGTAAACAATGAATCAAGGCCACAATACACTGAAAGTAGACATTTTTTTATCAGTTTTTACAATTAATCATATCCAGAAGATTAGCAGCCACAGGAGTTTTAATGATTGCACTGTGCTCTATTGGCATTATGAGAAGAGAGTTTCAATGAGCACCTCTTCAAATTCAGCTCCATTTGTGCTCCACATTAATAATGACTTCAATTGACTGAAACCAGCAAAAAAAAAAAAAAAAAAAAAATCCAATTAAGTGTCATTACATGACTTCAGTCAAATGCCCGCTTTGAAAAGTCTCTCAGAAGATATTAAGTTTCAGTGAGTTTACTGCAACATGCTGTGACTGAATGTTTAATTCTTAAAGATGCACTGTCATTTTAAAGCAGTAGCCTATGTGGTTACAGACTAATTACTAGATTTTAGATTCTATGCTGTTTCCCTGAAAATGAAGAAACTTAATGTAACCAAAACTGCAAAAGCAGAAAAAAAAAAAAAAAATAACAACTTGAAAACAGATTAATTACAGCCTGTATCACAGCTTCAGGGAGAGAATACATGAAAGAAAGCATTAGCTTTATATTTTAACTCAGATATAAGTCATGCTTCTCCTGCATTCGCATTGTAGAAACACAAGCTCACAGCATAATATAAAATTATATAGCACATCCCAACATAACACATTTTTGTATGAACAAAAGTTAAATATTTGCTTGATCTTTTATTCTAACACAGAAAAAAAAAAGTTGATTCTCTGTAGGTGATAATGGCTTTAAACTGGAAAATGGTGAGCCATTAAAAACACTAAAAACAAAATGAAGAAAAGAAAACAGAAATATGCAATAAAACAGAAATGTGTTTTGTCTAACCAAAATTGAGAAGCAATAACATTAGAAAACAAGGCAATTCACAGTGTCTTGTAATTAAAGGAAAGCACAGTTAATCATAGAGAAAAACTATTTTTAATCTTTTAGACATGTTAATAAATTATCAAAATTAGTAGGTTCAATATGTCTGACTCTAGAAAAAGAGAATGAACATGAACAGGCAAGGAACTGGGAAAAAGCAAGACTCCAACATGTTTTAATGTTTTCATAAATGACTTGGATGTAGGACTTGAAGGTGTACTAAGTCAGTTTGTGGATGGCAGTAAATTGGGAGGTGCTGTTGACTCCATTGAGGGTAGAGAGGCTTTGACAAATTAGAGAGCTGGGCAATCAGCAACAATATAAAGTTTAACAAAAGCAAGTGCCAGATTCTGCACCTTGGAAGGGGCAACCCTGGATATTCATAGAGACTGGGGAATGAGAGGCTGGACAGCAGCCCAGCAGAAAGGAATCTGGGAGTTCTGGTCAACTGCAGGTTGAATATGAGTCTACAGTGTGTCCTGGCAGCCAAAAGGGCCAAGTATGTTCTAGGGTGCATCAAGCATGGCATTGCTAGCCAGTCGAGAGAAGGGATTGTCCTGCTCTGCTCTGCGCTGGTGCAGCCTCACCTCGAGCACTGTGTGCGGTTTTGGGCACCACAGAGTAAGAAGGGCATGAAACTATTAGAGAGTGTCCAAAGGAGGGCTACAGAGATGGAAAAGGGTCTGGAGGGGAAGGCGTAGTATGAGGAGTGGCTGAGGTCACTTGGACTGTTCAGCCCAGAGAAGAGGAGACTGAGAGGATGCCACATGGCAGCCTACAGCTTCCTCACGAGGGGAGCGGAGGGGCAGGCGCTGATCTCTGCTCTCTGGTGACAGCGACAGGACCTGAGGGAACGGCATGGAGTCGTGACAGGGGAGGTTCAGGCTGGGTGTTAGGAAAAAGTTCTTCACTGAGAGGGTGGTCAGGCACTGGAACAGGCTGCCCAGGCCAGTGGTCACACAGCACCGAGCCTGTCAGAGTTCCAGAAGCATTTGGACAACGCTCTCAGACGTCTGGTCTGATTTTTGGGTGGTCCTGTGTGGAGCCAGCAACTACACTTGATGATCCTTGCGAGTTCCTTCCAACTCAGGATATTCTATGATTCTATGATTCTATGTTGTTGATCTCATTCAATTTTAGATCTTAGTCTTTTCACTCCATTCTATCTCTACTAATTTTCCATTTCTGTTTTACAAAGATAGAATCTAAGTTTCAAAGAGCTTTAAATCAAAGAACAGAAAGGAAAGGAAAATGGATAAGTTTACATGTTTTTTTTTTTTTTGTATTTAGCATAAGAGCCAATTGTCCTCATCTACTCCTCAGCCTAGCATTTGAATTAGATGAAAAGATGTAGTTGTCAGATTAGAGATTAGTCTTTGTAATGAATTTCGATAAAAAGCACTGAAGACACCTTGTTGTTTCCTTAGAAGACAATTTTAGGAAAAAAACTTTAAATATTTCATGAGAAGCTCACAGAAAGTCAATGAGAGATTGAACATCAGACAAACAGGAAGGGTCAATTTTGAAGGACCTTTAAGGTGAAACCGAACGTGCTTTTCAGTTTGTCTCCATTCCTGCCACAGCACAGTAAACTGAAATTTTCTGAATTTCTTGGATTGGTAAATATTTTTTTTAATATAGCTTTCATTAGCTACTTACTATTTGAATGGTATCAAACATGTTGGATTTGCAACCACTTTCCTGCTTATTTTGGCCTATTCCATCGTAATCTGTACATTTGAGGATGAGGTACACATTGTCAATGGACTAATATGTCAGTGAAAAAAACATGGCTGTCTGCTTACTTTGAAGTGCTTTTGTCGGGAGATATAACACCAGTCCTTCATGGCTGTCCTGGCTTCCAGCTGATTTCTTACTGACATTAAAAGTGACCTTTAAAAGGTCAAATGGTTTGGTTCCTTGTTTCCATAGAAAATGTCACTTTCCCAGCAAGATACCTCAGCAGTTACAATCAGATTAGTCACTAAGATTTCTTGTCTGTTTCACAGAAAGACAAACTCCTTAATTCTAGAACTCACCCCACTTTGTCTTAAAGAAGCCAGCTTTGCAGACTACTTGGACCACTGTTTTCCAAAATATGAATACGGCAAGTGAGTCAGCACTGCTTGGACTGGCAGCCATTGAAGAGGCACTGGCAGGTTATTTGCTTTGCACTGCATGAGGTGTTCCGTCAGCAGCCTGTCATTCCAGCTCCAGAGATTCTTTCCAACTCATATTACCCTACAACTCCATGATTTTACTTTCACTGAGAATTCCATATGGGTGCCTTTTTACAGAAGAACAAATACGTGAATTGCCTGCAATTTGGTTTGCTGGGCCTTACATAGAGTGAAATGCTGCACTTTGATCAGTCCAGGGAGGGAGTGGTGTTAGTTTATGGTATTCTAATTTGCGGTTACATGTAACTGCATGATAAATTCCAGAGAAGTGATCCTGAACTGTGGCTGTGTGCCATTCACTGGGTGCCTGGTCACTTGTATATTTACTGTACCACATCTCCAAAAGTGATCCTGGAATTTGTAAAAGGAAGAGATGGTTATAGAAGGAGAGCTGGCAAAAGGGAGCAGCTTGGGGAAAGGAAGTTCTGTAGCTGTGAAGGTCAGTTCAGCCTGTTTTATTATCTCCTACAAATATAAAACTAGATTTGCATGTGTAGATACATCTCTAATACATACTTATAAGCTGAAAATTATTGGAGTCTGAATGGATCTTCTACCAGCAAAACGAAAGTGGGAACTGGAAATATTAGGCCATCTGTACATGCATAAGTGAAAAAGTCTGTAGGGCTGTGCTCAGCCTGGCCATTAAACTTCATATGGGGTATAGTCAGTATTTTCATCAGTTTTATTCCATGTGAGTTCACATGTCCTGAAATTCACTGTGAGTACCTGATTATTGCTTCAAACGCATCTACTGCAAAATACATAAAAATGTCCCAGAATAGTATTGCCTACTAGCTCTTCTCTCATTTCAGGAAAAGCTTTAACACTAGAATTCCCTCTACAAACTTTTAAACAGAGCCAAAAAGACAGAATGTGTCACTGCCGTCCCAGACAGTGCCATGCTTATGCTATCCCCTGCATAATGCTTTAACTATTCAGGCTTATGCATTTTGGAGGTCGTGCTGGTTTGTCTCTGCCATCATGCTGATGTTTCTTTGACTGACAGCTAAACTCAGGCTCCTGGATCCAGCGTATTTAAAGAGCGCTTTACATTGACAAGGTATGGTGCAAACTGAACATATTGCAATTTATGCTAGGAGGATATGTAAGTGGTTCAAGGATGCTACAGAAACTTGTCAGTGTGAAATCAGATCTGAGGAACTGGAACAGAAAAAAATGTGTCTCTTGGAATAATTTCAGCTAGAATAATCAATCCCAAGGTTTACAGGGTTTAATAAGGATTTAATAGTGCTTCTCTACCACTGCACCTCTGAAAGGTTGGCAATCCATTTAAAGAAGCTAAGTTGGACAAAGCTCTCAAAGCTCAGAGTTTTCAATGCATTAACCCTGGCATGTTCTATTCGCTTTCAGTATTATACCATCCTAGTACGGTTCATGGTCTCTCCTACTAATGAGCACGTCTGAAAACTATATGAACATACTGCATAACAGTTTGTCCTAATTCAACATACATCTAGATTATATTATATGAAATATTAAAAACAGTTGAAAAATAACATTGAAAAACAGATCATCAAATCTTCCTGGACCCAAAGATAGTGCTTGTTTATTTTCTCTCCATTATGGAAGACACCTAGCCTAATTGATTGGCTCAGACATATTCATACCAGTCTTTCTCCAGGCAAAAGAAATTTTTAAAAAGTACAGACTGAAAGATAACTACTGCATTATGCTTCTTATGACTTTGATTAAGGACAGCACCCTTATTCTGTGAAATGCCAAAACACATTAAGTGCTTCTAGATTCAAGTCTATGTGTCATTCCAGTGAAGGCTTTGTCTTCAATGAACTACCCATGTTGTGTATTGCAGCATCATTTCCGCTGTGGACCTTCAGTACGAAAAAGGACAACAAAAGTGAAGTTTCAAGTGTTCTTTTTTTTTTTTTTCTGGTCAAAGACTGACTTTTTCTTCAGAGAAAAAAAAATGTATTCTTATTTTCACTTTTTTAATTAAGTCTAAATTCTAATTTATGAGTGTTGTGTTTTTCTGCCATCATCAGTTGCTTTTTCATGTGGAAGTGGATGTCTATGTGTTTTCTTCTGCTCTTTGTCTTCTGAACTGACTTTTCAGCAGAAAATATTTACTTTAGAAAAGGTTATAATTACAAGCTATCACCCTTATTTTGTTTCCCCTTGTAACTCTGAATGAAAAGTTTAATTTGTCTTCTAAGTCTGTCAAAAAAAGAAAAAAAAAAAAACAGAGCAAAAAATGCATATTTTTGAAAATTCAAAAGGTCAGCTTGGTCACTGGAAACCTGTCTTATTGAATAATCCCCCTGAAGAATAAAGCAAAAATAATCTAAAATGACATTTACACTGTGCACCAACAAAACAAAGTACACAGATGTAGTCAATGTGAGACTGGGATAATAATAACAGAATGGAGGAATGCAAAATATGTTTGTTTGTTTGTTTGTTTCTTTTTAAAGAAAATACTTTGCTCTGCGATGATGATAAAAGAGTGATGGATTACAGGGCATTGTTAACATCAACATGGAATCAACAAGTTTCATTTGCCAAAAGAAGTAACTTTGCTACATATTGCTTTTATACCAATGAAATTTTCAAAGACTTAGAAAGCATTGTATCCTTTTAACTTGACTCATTTGTGACCTCAATCAAATAATAAGAAATACAATAATGCTAATCTGGTAAAGCAGATAAACATAGGCAAAACTTATTATAGGAAATTTCACTGATTTAAATTGATTTGTTATGTTCTCGAGTATTTTCTACATGCAATCCTAATCTGAGTGTTCTTGATATTGCAGCGAACACACTGATACCCAGTTTAAGGGAAAATAAACTTTTAAAAGCTTGCCCTTAAGTGAACCTGAACAAGAAATAGATTTATATTTTTCAGAAAATGTGCTGTAATAGCAAGGAAATTCCTTACTTTTCAATAAGACAATCTCAAAGGATAAGATGAAATTCGCTTCCTTAGGACTCCGACCTACATTCAGTCCAGCTGGATAATCAAGAGAAAGTTCAGTGTGCACTGAACTAAACAGCAAATCTGACTACCTTTATGCAAGCAACTCATTCGTAGCAAATCATTGCTTCATCACCACTGAGCAAAACAAAACTTGTATGTCAGATATCAACTTTAGTTCTCATTGTGTAAGTTAAAAAAGACTTTGGTAAAAGGAAAATGGAGAAAGAACAAGGGTTCTATAGAGGGTAATATAATGCAGAATCAGAATTTGGACTCAAATTTTCAAAGATTTACACAAAAGAGGTATCAAAATGCTTTTAATAACAACATACCTCTCTGAATGAATTATATGTTGTATAAATGGCCAAAGTATAGAACATATTTCCTGTGAAACAGACTCTGCTCTGTGACTTATTAGAATTTTTCGTACAATACTTCTCTCTTATATCTGTCTGGTGCACAAAGGAAGGATAAGGTCAATCGGGGAAAAAGAGGTTAAAAAAAATAAAAATTAAAAAATAAAACACTTTCTTCACTTTTAAGCAGAGTATGACAATTTTGCAAGGCAAAAAGTCCCCAACGCAGNTAAGGGGAAGGCATACATTATATCAAATCGACATCTTTCCTCCAGGTGTTTTTGAATTTCTGGTTTCAAGAGCATTATTTTGTTCTACTTAACAGAGATCTCTTTTCAGCAATATATATATATATATTAGAAAGATTTCATTTTAAAAGTCCTTCTTTTTCAACCAGGTAACTGCATTCAAGTTAGTGACTTGCATCACTAACTAGCAAAGATGCCACCTGTGAGTTTTTACCTTTATTTTGTAACTAAAATAACGTGGGCTGTAGGTCCATAGACACCACACCCTGAAATAGCGGCCCCAGGCACTTAGTGTGGAAGTTTTAATTCCAAAAGATTCTAGCAAAAACAAGATTTCCCTANGGACTCAAATTTTCAAAGATTTACACAAAAGAGGTATCAAAATGCTTTTAATAACAACATACCTCTCTGAATGAATTATATGTTGTATAAATGGCCAAAGTATAGAACATATTTCCTGTGAAACAGACTCTGCTCTGTGACTTATTAGAATTTTTCGTACAATACTTCTCTCTTATATCTGTCTGGTGCACAAAGGAAGGATAAGGTCAATCGGGGAAAAAGAGGTTAAAAAAAATAAAAATTAAAAAATAAAACACTTTCTTCACTTTTAAGCAGAGTATGACTATTTTGCAAGGCAAAAAGTCCCCAAAGCAGCACATGTAATTAATATATTGTGTCCGTACAGGCAACAGCTACAAATGTGCACCAAAAAATAACAAGGTAGTTATTTTCAGCAGTTCTTTTTCAGCAATTTAATAAAATATACAAGCTCTTTCCAGGAGATCCCCAAAGTCTCATGTCTCATATGCCAGTTCTAGGACACAGATAATCTTTTTTTACAGTCATATTCTCACACCTGCATGGAAAACCTTTTGAAAAATTTAATAATATTTTAAGGGGAAGGCATACATTATATCAAATCGACATCTTTCCTCCAGGTGTTTTTGAATTTCTGGTTTCAAGAGCATTATTTTGTTCTACTTAACAGAGATCTCTTTTCAGCAATATATATATATATATATTAGAAAGATTTCATTTTAAAAGTCCTTCTTTTTCAACCAGGTAACTGCATTCAAGTTAGTGACTTGCATCACTAACTAGCAAAGATGCCACCTGTGAGTTTTTACCTTTATTTTGTAACTAAAATAACGTGGGCTGTAGGTCCATAGACACCACACCCTGAAATAGCGGCCCCAGGCACTTAGTGTGGAAGTTT
>VXAL01004280.1:48066-67292 GCA_013399475.1 Chauna torquata
GCAAACATTATTATTCTTTACCAAAAAAAAAAAAAAAGGAAATTCTGCTGTTGACTTTCCTAGACAATCTTACTTGAACAATAGGAACGCTCCCTCTCTGTGGGAACACTGGCATGCCTCTGGCAGCGGGTGACAGGCAGGAGGGCAGACATCTTGATACTCACCTTAGCTGAGCTGACATTAACATGATTTGGGCCACTCAGTTATCATAGAATCTTCTATCAGCTGTTCAACTTCTGCTTGGGATCAGAACTTCATTCTCTTTACTAGATATAGTATCTTTCTAAAGATATTTACAGCCCTGGCTCTAACTGCACTCCCAGAAGACAGTAGTACCAGGAATAATGTTAGTGCTGGAAGTATTCGGTGCAAATATACTACACCTGTCAAGGCTATGACAGCATGGTATGTGTATGCTAGTGTGTGTATGTGTCATTGCCTCCACTTATACAAGAGGATGTGATTTTAAGTACACTTATCTCTTATGAAGAATGGTGGCTTTTATTCCAAAATCATATACAAGTAGAATAAAATCACTCTAGAGGTGCAAGGAATAAAAAATGTGAACTGATTCTATAAACCCAAGTAATATTTTCTATAAGACAAATGCCTATTATCAATCTCATGCTGAGTGTTTAAAATTTTAGAAATCAAAACAATAGAAAAAATGAATGCTTTATCATAAAAGTCAGCATGACAATTCATCCCTCCCTTGGTGTCACAGAGACCTGAATTCCCAAATCCAATTCATTCTGGAATAATAAAATGGAAAGGTTCTAAAAATATATAAATGTCATATTCTCTTCTCAAGTAATTCTACACTCTGAAACTGTATTTTCTATGTCTTTTTTTTACAGTTTAAGAAATTACTCATGCTATTTTGCCATCTATACTCCACATTGAAAAACAATGCTGAGAATTAGGCCATACAATCCTACCTCTTTCAAAAGAACAATCAATTCAGTGACAATGCCATATTCTTGCTTCTTTATGAAAAATAAATACGAGTTTGAAAAGTGATTCTTAGCCTGCATATCAAAAGGCTCAGATTTCTTGCTTTTTTTTTTTTTTTTTGAGATTATTTCCTTGAAAATCAATCTGCCAAACCGTTTCAGAAAAACAGTAGTATTGAAAATTCATTCCTGTCTTAAACTCCTCCTTTTTGCATAGTATCTTTCTGAATTTATTCATGGTTTCATAAGAAAATTTCATAAAAGTGAGCTTCACCATTTTTAATGATCTCTTCCATGGATTTTAAATATATGGGACTTCCACAATATACCAGAGATAATCCATGTAGACACTGATTTTGTCAGAAGTATTGCTCACTTCCATTGCTCTTTAGAAGAGTGTCCAGTGTGTCATACACAAATAATGTTTTTACTGTGAGCATTTGTTTTCCATCATCATGCATTCTTATTTTAACAGAGAAAAAGGAGAAACAAACACTCCTGTGTGTTGGCATATGTAACAGTGTGAGCTCTGAATGCCACATTTTCTCTTTTAAAACAAACATACCTTTTAGTCAAAATATGATTCTGTTCTTTTCTTTCTTTCTTTGTATGCCACATATAGATGTCAAGCCTATGGTGTCATGGCTAATGTTCAGCGCCCTGTTTTTGTGGTCTGTCAGGAAGAGGAGTAGGATTTTTGGGCACAGAATGACAAAATGAATGACATTTCTCAATTTCTGAAAATGGCAATAGCAGTAGCTGGCAAGAGCTTTTCAGGGTCCAGTGGCAGCACCAGGAGCATCAGCATAAGCAAACTGTGTTCTCCAAGGCATTTAAGCAGTGTGCTGTGTAGTAAAAAGCTTTTCTATCCAGCTTTAACATGCTATTGTAGACTACTGCATGTTACTGAAGAAGCATCATACTATATCAGGATTTAGAACATACACTCAGACACAGAACTGGTCAAAGCCTGAGCAGGCGACAACCGTCAGGAAAGCTTTTCTTTTGAGCTATAGATAGATCAAAAACATTAGCCTTTCTGTTTCATGGAAGGAAATAATATTAGCTTGTCAGGTCTGAGAGCTAATGAACGTGCAAATCTGTTGAAAATACTAGATCTCTTACACTTTATTGCACAGAATCAAGCTCTGTGTACTGACGCTGCCAATTATCACCTCTCTTCTGACTTCTACTGAAATAACTTTGCATTGACCAATTTCAACTAATGTCATAGAGAGCTCTGTAGAAGTCTTATAACTTCAATTTTTCAAGTTTTCTGAAACAGCAGAATATGGACAGAGGAAAGTCATTCAGGATAACACCCTAGGTAAGACAAAAACAGATTAAACTCTGTAAAAGCCAACCACCACATACAAATGAGTGGCTAATTACAGGTCTATTTTGCTTGCCAAGTAGGTGTGTACATAGGTTTACGATAGCTGTGGAATGAATTGTTTTTTACGTGGCTTAAGGGACTGTAAGCTAGGCAAGAAAAAAATGTGTGTACATATATATATAGAGAGGGAACTGGGTTTTAAGTTCAAATTTTAAATAAACCAGTGTGGTCAACATTTTTCATAACTATAATTCTATTATTATTATATGTAAAGATTAGGTTTTACTTTACAATATATATACAAATGTGGATTTTCCTTTAAGAATAGGTCTCTCTCTTTCTTCTTTTAGTTGAAAAACAAAGGGGTCAGAGGTGATTGAATATTTTTTCATTTTATGTATATGTGTGTGTCTATAACAAAATTCGCGAGAACTAACACAACAGAGGTTATATCAGTGAAGCTGTGAAGAATCCTTGGAGCTGAAGAAAAATATCAGTGCTTTCTATAACTTTTGAACTCATATTCAATTTGTTCTAATATTGTTCTAAGAGTAGAGTTGATATATTCTGATAGTACAGTAGAAATACAGGGTCAGAGTAGAAGCAGGGTCACTACAGCAGACGAAAGATCTACTGCAGAAGAATGGAAGATTGGTGGAAGTTATCCACCACAAATGGATCATTACAGAGTGGGTCATGATTTGGACCATTCAACTCACTCTCATACAATTCCAGATAAGAAAATGGCCTGATTATGATCATGCTGCTGAAGTTTTTGCTGTATCAGTTTAAACTGAGAAAGAATCTCTGATCATGATGATGTTCTTTCTGTGAATCTTATGAAAAGAAAATCAGCTCCTAAAACAGCAGGGTATTTAAAGTTCATTTCATCCCTTAACTGAGGAAGGAAACTGATACCATTGGAGCAGGGAAGAATTCATAGCTAGCATTCCAGAGGCAATTTCTATGTTTTATGTGGGAAAATATATGTGTGTGTGTGTGTGTGTGTGTGTCTGTGTCTGTGTCTGTATTTTAAGACAGCCCAAGTGAAATGCATACTGCTTTCCTATTCTTTGAAAACTTCCAATATATACTGCCAACCTGTACATGTCCAAAAAGCCTTTTCCTAAACATCTGTATATTCATAAGGCATCTTTACTAGTTAATGTCTTCTCCTCTGTTCCAACATAAACACATGCGTGCTGAACCGTAGGATCATACACAGGCCTTCTTGTCAATGGTAATTCTGCTGTTGAATTTATTTCCTTGAAAGCTACTTCCTTCATTCCCTTACAAGCCACAAAAGATATACTACATTATCCTTGATACAAAAGGAACAGATTGTACATAAAGGTGGTTCTGAAAAAAATTGACCTCCAGCAGTGCTCACTTACGTGATAGAATAAAGCGAGCAGGTGCTTTTTCTTTTTGTAAGGAAATATTCTTAAATGGGCTACCTGAGAAAGTGAGTCCTGTTAACAATCACTGCAAAATGGTGGACTAGACATAGATGCCCTCACACTTCAATGGGAAATGATTGGTGATTCATCTTAGTAAATGTAGGAGAAAAATTAGAATAGAGTGGGAAAAATCACACAGAATAGGCAATGTGTGGTTTGTCCCCATATGCATCAGTATCAAAATATGATATCGCTGAAGTTCATTTGTTCCTATCACCTTGCCCATGTCACTATCATTCTTGATTTTAATAATCAGCAGCACATGCTATTTAAATCATAACAGTAAAATAGTACTTGAAGAAATCCTCAAGAGTAATCTCTCCTCCTGAACCAACCACTGAATCTCAGTTACAGATAAATGTGCACAAGTACAGTAGATGCTTGGTGCCTGTTTGTGTTCACTCTGCTCCTTGCCCTGCTTACTGCCCACTCTAAAATATCCTTCAAGCCTGCTTTCAGTGCTAGTTTTCTCCTGGAAAATGCACTTTGCAAAACAGGTCTTTTACAAGATAACTTCTATGGTTTATACTTGCATAATATTTTTACTTCAGTCATTTGTCGTCATTACGCAAGATTTTGTGTCTTTAGACATTATCCGCATGACAACAGTTTCTTTTACTCATAACTGCACAGTTTTCTCTCAGATATCTGAGTAACCATTTGAGAAACCTCCCTGAACTGACCAATTTGAAAATCCGTTTGTGATTAGATCAGAAAAACTTGAGATTCTAAAAAAAGATCATGGTTTGAGCTGTATATTGCTGTGAAGAAGAAATTGTTACAGAATATGAAAGTAGGATCCTTTAAAAGCATTCATTAATGTAAGAAGCAGAAGAAAGAAGAAGAAATTGTTACAGAATATGAAAGTAGGATCCTTTAAAAGCATTCATTAATGTAGTAAAATTGAACTTTGGATGTGTACATATGCATACGATAGTAAATGTCATTTTCTTCTCCAAGTCTGAGTGCACACGTATTTTGCCAAGCACAAAAAAGTTTTCTTTTTTCCATATTTTTCATTTATATACATATTTATTCCTCTTATTAGCTAGCATATCTGGCAGAAATGGATCAATTCAACAAAAAAATTGACTGTGCAATGTACTCAAACTGGATGGCACTGAAAATCCTAAGAAGAAGGTGTATCTAAATAAGCAAATATTATTGGGTTGTTTATGACTGTTGTATTTTCTTGCATGAGTGTGGGCTGGTAAATTGTCCTCCTGATTAAATTTCCATTGTACAAATAGGGAGGGGATGGGTTCCTGGTGCTCTCCCTGGGGGTGAATCAGCCGGGAGCCAGCAGGTACCTGCAAGCCACAGCCTGCTTTTTCCCCTTGCAGGAGAAAAGCAGTGAGGGGCGGTGGAGGGAGGGTGGAAGATGCTGGAGCTCCTGATCCATCCTGGGAGTTGCTGAGAGAAGTGGGCAACAGTCTCCCCAGCATCTCTCATGCTACCACATCCTTCTGCCAGTGCCCAGTTAGTCTAGGTTCAAGCAAGGCTTCAGAGTTAGTATTTCAACAAGGTGAACAAAGGAATCTCATCCCTGTTTCAGCTTGGTAGTATACTGTTTCAGTTTCTAGCAGGAACCACGGTTCATTAGTGTGCAGTCCAAAGGCCAGAGTCACCAGAAAAGTCAAGAACATTCTGAGATTTTCTGTTAATTTTTGACTTGTTTCACCTCTTTAAGAAAGCATTACTTTTTCAAATTATACAGAAACATATGACATTCTCTGTACCTATTGCATCCAGTCATGCCTGATAGTACGGAATTTGTTTCTGTGGAATAAAATGCTTTCATTATCTGACCCCTGTAAATAAAAATATGATATGGGGCTTCTATGTCTTCATAAGTTTAAATACACATAAAAATAGCATAACTTAAAAGCATAAAAGTAGGAGTAATGCAACTACATTTCCAGAACGAGCTACCACCCAAGTTGTGGTTTGCATATACGACATGATGCTTAGAAGTCAAGCTGATGAGAAAATGAAATACTTTCTTTACAAATTTCAAACAGAAGACTTAGTTTAATAACAAAGCCTTTTTTTTTTTTTTTTTCCCCTAGGTTAGACTTCTATAGATCAAAATATTTTAGTACTATATAAGCACTTGTGTAAATAAGTATAATTAAAGCATTAAAATAAAAGATCATGTGTCCAAATATATACATATATATATATGTAATTTTAATGTTATTGATGGGATAGCAAGGATGTTGAAACAATTTGTTTAGATTTATCACTTCATGTAATTTTTTCTATTTCAAGTAAATTGTGCTGTTTGAAAATGTATATATATTTAAAATATAATTTAAAAATGCTTTTTAAAAATATTGTTTAAAATTTCGTCTTAAAGTTTGATTATAGTAATTCGGTTAAATATTGTAACCAAGTGTTCAAAAGCATCAGAACTGGTTTTGATGTGCTAATGTAATATATTTTTTGAAAAGTTAGTTCCGTGCCTCTCCCCTCATAAACTATGAAATAATGTCTCTAATCTACAGAAACTGAAAAGACAGATAATATGCTGCATTGCCCAATGGCATGAATCTGTTAAGCAAGGAAAGCCTCTTTGTGTTTAATAATTTAATTTGTTTGAACTAGACATGAGTATCAGAACTATTGAGAAGAACTCAAGCAAAGAGAAAGTTTGCCTAATAGAAACATTTAATAAATGAAATAAAACTAAAGAAACAAAATTATATAGGCAAATGTTTTGGCTAAATGCCTTTTTAGTATTTAGCTAGGCATGGAGCCAAATTGTTCCTATTCAAAATGTCATGTCCTAGGTTTATTCAGATACAGTTGAATGTTTTGCAACAATGGGTGTTACTAGAACAATTTCACAGCATTTGCAGGGGGAAGCAAATGCCAACAGATGCAGGTCAGCATGCTTACTTAAAAGTTGTTGGCAATGGCAATCCTGGTGTGTTCATATGTTTTGTACTCAAGAGGACTGACTGATGGAGTGGAGGGGTCTGGCTGTTCACACAGCCCCTGCTCAGATTTTGGCCTAATGGGCAGCTCATGCCATGGAATGATGTCTGCTGGGAGCAGCATCACTAGGTCATGGCGAGACCGTCACCTTCACTGGACACAGTGGACAGGCCCTTGTCAAGCGCCCTCCTACAGGAACTGTTACCTGCAGCCTGTTGTCTCCTGCACCAGTTGTCTCCAGCAACTTTGTGTACTAATTGTCTGGCAGTTTCTTCAGAGTTCTCTAACTTATGGAAATGGTACAGACTAAACTTCCCTGGTGGAAGGTATAAATATGCCAACTTACCAAAAAGCTGAGCTGCTGAGGCTTTCATGCACCATTATATTTTTGACACAAGACACTAGTAAGATCACTTACAGCCCATTCTTTATGACCCAGTTCCTTTAATGGGATAAAATCACCTGAAATGGAATAGAGTGCAGTGTTGTTGATTCACTGGTACTGGGAGGGCTTATTCTACAGCAAAGGATTAAAAGTTAGGTGTTTAAATAAAGAAGGAAGGTACAGGATTACAAATATTTATTGAGTGCCTTCTAAAATCTGAGAGAGAACATCATCTTTGGTTATTTCTTTCATATAAATAGATATACAAGATATGCATGAGAAAAAAATAGAAAAATATAATGAATATTTTTGGGAGTACTATTACATTGTTGGGTCACTTCAAAGGAAAGACAGTAACATTCAGAGAAGATGAACTGGAGGAAAATGGTTATTACTTGTTCTCCATCCCAATTGTAACTTTTACTCTGTATGCTTATTACTGTGAATTAGATTTTTTGAGTGAAATCCAATCAGTATAGAAGGCTTTCAAACAGCATTAAAGCTTTTAATGAACTGATCTGAATGAGTTTAACAAATCCTTCATGTGCACACAGCCTCTGATTACAATGAATCCATTCTAGCACATCCCCAGGGTATGACAGAGTCCTTTGAGCAACAAAAATTAAACTGCTTGAATACACTACAGATACAATGAGCTACTTCAACCACAACTACATTTCAGGCAGATTTTTTTGAGTCAGCCAGATTAACTAGCTGATATTTATCTAAAATGATTGTAATTTACCAACCCTACATTTCAAATAGACATAAAATATGTAGGGAGCTGCACAGAGTTAATTCATACCTTGATGTTCCCTACTTCAGACCAGACTCTGCACAAATCCTCCATCCTTCCCTTAAGTGCCCATAAGAAGTGTCTGTCTGTGTTTCGCCAGAAAGTTCAGAGCTCACACAGTTTACTGAATTAAAACACATCTACAAGAGAAACAAGCACTGACTCCTGTGTGTTGAGAACAGAAAAAAAAAAAAAAAAAAAACAGAGGTGGAAATTTTTGTTCTTGCTGTAATGGCATAGTTTTAAAACAAATTTTATTTTATTGGTTCTTTCTGTGTGCCCTGCAACATGATGTATATTCATGAATAAGAAAAGAAGGAACAAATAGCAATTCTTGTAAACGTCCAGAAAATTTTTAGTTTCCACTGTTTTTTATGAGGTTGCTTTCTCTTGAGAATAGTTAGCACCTAGATATGCAAACTACAGCAACTATCAGGCACAGAAGAAATTGGGATCTGCCCTTTCTGATGAACATCTCATGAGAATTATTCACTTTTTTTGTCACCTATGATAATGGAAAGTGCCCAGTTTCGGACTACCTTTGAGGACAATCAGGAAATTTTAGCTATTGTGAATTGTGAGAATACTACTTTGTGTTTTGAAAACTTCACAGACTTTTTTTTTTTTTTCTCTAGGTTTAATTAGTTAAATCCTACAAGAACAGTAATTGTAGCAAAAAATAAAACAAAATAAAATAAAATAAAATAAAATAAATAAATTAGCATAACTGTGTGAGACTTTGGAGGACATAGATGTGCCATGAATTTAAGCACTGAGATAGACAGCAGTGCTTGAGATCCTTTGGCTCACTACGTGCAAAATAAATGCAGAGGTAGATGGTGGCACCTATGCTTTGTGGAATGCAGCATCTCCTTTCTTCTGACAATTTGCTACTTTGATTTAATAAGAAAAATACAACCAAGTGTGGAACACTGGTACCACCGTTTCATGTCATTTTCTAAGCCAAATAAATAAGGGAAAAAGGGAGCCTTACAAGAACTTAATTAACCAGAATCGATACTTTTTTCTATGAGTGAACCAGAGTTATCCTTGTATATTTATCAAATGTTAACACAAAAAAATGTAAATCATACTGCAGCCTCTATATCTGCAAGTTAAATTCAACCTGGAATCTCAGCTTTCTTCTTTTCTTTATTGTCAAAGAAGTTCTATTTTCAAGAATATAGGAATGAACTTTCAGACAACATACAAATAAATAAATCTCTTGCAAATAAATCTCTGAAAGTATAAGAAACAGCTCATTGATTATTTTCCACTGTTTTTCACCATAACTCTGTTGTTTTTAAGTATTGCAACTAAGCAACTAAGAGAAACTAATGAAACTTGTATACACTTTCATGCCCACCCTCAGTGCTTGATGTCCTGAAACCTCGTTATCCTAACCATACATTACCTGAGGCAATATTCATTCATCATATTCAAAGATATAGTTTCTTTTTCTGATTGTTAGGGCTGACCAATGAATTTATTATTTAAACCTTTGTTCAGATTGTCTACTTTCTGTAGTATGAATATCTGCATAGTGTGACATGGAACACTTACTCCTTTGCTCATAAAAATAATAAGAATTTATCCATCGGATATTTTCTTTTAAAATTATGTACATGGCCACTTTTTTGTTGTAAACAAAGTTATTTTTTAGGATTTAGCTCTATTCAGACATAACTATTACTTGTGTAATTAAACTACTATAATTAAACATTTTTTTAAAATATGCTTTCCAATTAGAAATACAAGCATTTTAAAACTAATGGTCAAGTAAGTGTGAACTGATTTCTTATTTTTGCAGTCTCCTGTTCTCCTGTGGTAAAAAAAACATGGATCCTACAGAGATGAAATAGTGTAGGATTGCAGCTGAATCTATACTGCAATGTAACATAATAGGTTGCACAATGCAACCTTGACATTTCTAAGCTTTAGGTTGCTTGTCTTTGCATTCTAAGAAAACTTCTTTTAACATTAGACATGGGTTTTAGCATGGGGATCCATATGTTTTTTGTTTTGTTTTGTTTTGTTTTCCAGCACATTCAGAGTAATTGAAGCATCTCATTGCCAGCATGTCCTACCCTTTTGATGAAGCTGCTAATTTCTTAGAAATGGCCTCCACTAGCTCTTTATTTACAACCTTGTATCATGACATTCTCTTCTTTCTAAGTTTCAGAACACTTGCAGCCTTTACTGATATATGACACAAAACTCCCTACCTTTTGTCATCCCTGCTCTTTCAGAAAAAAAAAATCTGTACATTTCCATAACACTCTACTTTCTTGTCATATAAATAACACTAAATCTTCTTTCTGATGTTCAGGGATGGAATGTTGTTCAGAAATGAAATTAAAACAAATTCCAAATAACAGAATTCTCAGTTGAATAATTTTTCTGTTATCTATCCACTTTTCCAGAGGACTGACATATCAAAATCCTTCCGTTCCTGCTGCTAAAACATTGAAGCGCCTCCCTTTATTCAAAAATAACCTTACAATAACAAAAATAAATAGTTTCTAACAAAGTTAAGAAAATGTTATAGTGTTCCTTTGAATGCATAATGGGTAATTTCAGCCTTTTCAGAAACGCAGTTCAGACCAGCACCTACAAAATTAGATGCTGATCCCACAGCTGAACCAACTGAACTGGCTGAAGATGTCAACAGACCAATACTCCTCTCAGACTTCAGAACTTCTGTTTCTATAAGGATCCTAGGGTTTCTTTGAAAAACAAAGCCAGTCGCACTTTTATGAGCTCATTAAAAGATTTAATTTTGAGCTTTCTGAAGAGATTTAATTCAAATTTCAAATAAAATCTAAGGTTTTATTTATTGATTTATTTTCAGGGTGAGTTTAGCTAAAAGTGACCCACCTTCAATTTTTTTGATGATTTTCCAGTCTAGTGGAAATGGTTAGTCCTTGAAACTCCAGCTAGCTGGAGTGATACACCCCAGAAGTGAGGGGATTGTTGCTGCAAACAGTGTCTCTGGGTCATAGAAAGACACCTGTATGTAAACTCTGAGGAATCAGACTATGTAGACATCTATATGAGCATCAATTTTTAAAGAAATTTGATCAAAATAGAAAACTAGATATCAGCATATAGTTGCATTATCAGAATCAAGTGTAGCCTTTGTGGCTAAACTGCAAAGCAGATACTAGTCCTGTGTTGCAGGAATGTTTGCTTTATGAGTACCATTTAGTCTGAATTCAACTAAAATTCCTCTGCAACTTCTCTGCTTTGGCAAATCAGGAAACATTCCACTATGTGTACAAACAAATAATAGGCATTCTTATATTTTCTACTTCATTTTTAATTTAAAGGAGTCAGATAACTTCCCAGTTATTTCCTTTCAAAGTCTATGTTACTTCTTGTTTCTCATATACTGAATATCATGGAATATTAAATTATGGTCCAGATTTTGAAGCATGTGGGTTGAATTTAATTATAGTGATTTACTCTATTGTGTATAATGTAATACAATACACCAGTGCAGGAATGCTAGGAAACTACCACAGCTTGTGCTTGTACTTTGCTCTGCCAGTGCTGAGACTAAATATAAGAAATGGGCAAACTTGAAGCACTAGTTTGATTAACTTCCCGTAATTCATAACCCATTGTTAATAACAATTCATCTCTTACTGTTCTGTGTCACTTCACATTATTTATGTCAAATCACCGGTGTGTATGACATGTCATTTTGCAATCTTATATGAAGATGTAATGAAATAATAAAATATTAAAGAGAACTCTATTTGTCTTGGCAACTTAGAGTCACTTTAGACATAGACAGCATCTAAGCAGCATCCAAGAACAACATTATATGGAAAAATAGTAGTTTCTCTAGCACTTTATTCTCTTCTGCAGCTGTTCAGAAAAGTGCTGAAACTCTTTCCGGTTGGATTGCTATCACACTTCTTCACTCTCTCTCCTGCTGAAATCCTCTACCTGAAATCCAGGCATGCTGTCACAAGTCATACTAGACAAGTTGAATATCCATTATGTGTTACAATCTCTGCATAATTCCATTATGAAATTTATATTTGGCTCTAAATTGATAGCAGAAATGACAAACATAATTAAGCGTAGCAAATCTTTTTCCACAGTCAGAAACTTTTGTCACAAGTAATTCAGTGTATTCTAAACTGAGCATTTGAAGTTTCTTCAGGCTGGAGACAGCATACTTGTGAACTGAGGAAGATGAAGACAAAATAGTTTCAAATACACAGATGGCTTTATTTTAAAATATGCAACTGTTATGTAACTTCTCAAGAGGAAAAGCAGCTTGAGGAAAAGATTTTGTGAGAGATATCATCTTTTCTGGCATTATATAGCGATCTTCAAGTTATGCTTCCAGGTAAACTAACCTGAAGTCAAAGACTTCTTTTTCTGAAGTGAGTGCATGACTGTTTTTCAGTCAAATGAAAGAAAAGTGCAACTTCTTCTTATGCAAATATACACATTTTATCTGTTGTTATGCTACAATGCTTGTAATAAATTGTGGTAGTTACTACTGCATGAAGATTACATGCTGGTTTAAATTTTAGCCTACAATTTCAGCAACTCTAAACTTTTCAAATGCTTCAGTTCTTCAGTTTCAGCTTGATTCAAAGTTGTCTATTCTTAGCAAAAGTCTATCTATATTCAACAGAACTTTTTGAGAGCTTAGTGAACTTGATGCCAGCCCACTGAAAACAATTACACTTTTAATTCAATTCTTATTTTTATTTAATTCTTATTTATATTCATGGAATTTACATTCACATAATCTACTGTAAAACTGCCTTTCCTGGGAACAGTTATTCAGTTAATGTATTAATTCTCTTCTGCTTATTATCTTCACTTCTTATAGTACTTCTTATAGTGGAAGAAAAAAAGGTTAAAGATCATTGTTGTTGTCTCAACTTACATCTAAGTTAATTTCTAGCAGTTGCAATATTTTATGGACTGAAAACACTAAGCGTTAAATTTATGATCAAATCATTGATGTCTTTATGTCTGGAATATTTTTCTGAAAAGTACTTTTCAGTCAGGTGTTTGAGATTTGTTTCAGAAATTATTTGTTGAGGATCCTTATATTTAGTGGTATATCTAGCTGATTGTAACAGTTTCTTCTGACCTGGAATTCTAGGAAGTTTTTCACAGAAGAAATGAGTCAGGCAGTTAGAGAAATTGTATAGCAGTAGCCTCACTGTTTGTCAACTGAGCAGCTTTAATGTGGGAGCAGCGTGTCTATCACTCTTTCAGGAGGACTTTTTTTGAATGTGTGTTTCTTACTTCAAAACATACTTAAATTATCTTGAATAAAATCACTGGTTATGACCATAATGAATTAGTGTTCCAATTCATTTCAGTTTGTCAAAGGTTTGAACATGACCAGACCCAATTAATGATGATGCTATCGCCAGGAGTAATGCAGGTTTGCTGATCACATCATGCAAACAGTGCAGTGTCTGCAGTTAGGATACTAAGCCTTTTATGTATATTATTGCCTGAAAAATCAGCTTCTTATACATTTTTTCTCTTAAACTTTGAATTTAGAGAAGTGTGTATTTCCAGATTAAATAACATATTCCTCTTCAGCTTTAATTTAGAACAAAACAGATTTCTTGTGTTAGTGATCATTCTAAGCAAATAATATTTCTTACCTTTGCTGATACCTAGTTCTCTGGGTCATTTCTTGATTTAATATATATAAACTGCATGAGAACTCTACATAAAATCCTGCCTGGGGAAAGAAAATTACTCCCCAGATTGTTAGCTTTGAAATGACTTTCTACATGTCCTGAAATCGTGCTTTTTGTTTTTGAAAATAGCACAAATCTGCTATGTTTATCTCAACCTGCTTCCATATCTCCCAAAACTTCTGCATTTTTTTTCCCACATGCTTTTCTTTTCCTGCCTGAAAAAAACTGTTGCTTAGATATTATGATCATAAGGTACCTACATGAAGCATAACATCTGCAGTACATGTGAGTAATTCACATACTTATCATATTTCCAGATTAAAAACTGAAATATTAGCATCTGAAAATGCTAGCCCTCATCGTTTTGGAGAGTAACATTTTTTAAAAATTCCCTGTGTGGGGTTCTTTGATTCCAGCAACACTTGTAAAAGCACTTAGCTAATCAGTACTTCATATACACCACTTAAGTAATTTCAAGTGTTTCAAAGTAAGCAAACGAAGATTGTGCAATATAGTATCTATGATGAAATCTTTTCACATCTTTGGATGGCTTCTTAGGTAAACTTTTACCCAGGCTCTAGGAGCTTATTTTGTTCCATCTGGATCTTTAGATTCCTTCTGAGATGTGTTTGCATTTTTCAAACACGGATAACATCATTAGTGCTTTGTCATTAGCTTTAACTGACAGGCAGAGTGGCCAAGCATCACAATCCCTTCTTTGTTGGATAGCCATCAAAATGTTCACAATCAGGAAACAGCCCCTCTGTCGAGTAGATAGCACAGACTGTCCACATTCATCTTAGCCTTCCTTTCCTTCCTTAGCCTTCCACCCTTTCAGGATGGTTGAGAAAAGACTTTATATGTAGTTTTTCTCCCTTCTATTTCTTCCAGAGATCAGCCACATTCTGGCCTTCATGTCATCTATAAACAATATAATCCTGGGCAACTTTCATCTTCACGGTCTAGTGTGAAGGAGTATCCAATCATTTCCAACCCTTGCAAAACCTGAAGATCTCTTCCTTCTTGCAGGAAACTCACAGAATCACAGAATCAGAGAATCAGAGAACAGCCCAGATTGGAAGGGACCTCAAAAGATCATCAGATCCAACTTTTCATGGGAAAAGGGAGCCTAGATGGGACTAGCTTTCACCCTGTCCCATTGCATCTTGAAAACCTCCAGTAATGGGGATTCTGCCACATCCCTGTGGAGGTTGTTCCAGCAATTGATTGTTCTCACTGTAAAAATTGTTCTTATATCACAACAAAAACTCTTCCAGGCAACTTGTACCTATTGACCCTTGCCTTCTCAATGTGGCACCTTGAAAGATCTTTTCTCCATTTTTTAACCACTCTTTAAGTACTAGAACACTGTGATGAGGTCCCTCCTGAGCCTTCTGTTCTCCAGGGCGAAAAGACCTAGCTCCTTCAGTCTTTCCTTATAGGGCAGGTTCTCCAGTACTTTGATCATCTTTGGGCGCTCCTTTGGACCCTCTCTAGTCTGTCTGTGTCTTTTTTGAATTGTGGGGACCAGAACTAGACACATTACTCCAGGTGCGGCCTGACAAGCACTGAGTGGAGTGGGATGATCACATCTCTATCTCGCTAGTAATGTCCCTGTGGATGCAGCCCAGTATCAATTTGCCTTCATTGCTGCAGCAGAGAACTGCTGACTTATGTTTAGCTTGTTGTCTGCCAGGATGTCCAGGTCCCTTTCAGCAGGACTGCTCCCTAGCCACACTGATTCTAGCCTGTACTGAGCTCTTTGGTTACGTTGTCCCAGGTGCAGGACCTTGCACTTGTCTTTGCTAAACTTCAGCCAGTTCTTTCTTGCCCACTTTTCCAGCCTCTCTAGGTCTCTCTGTAAGATGGTTCTCCATTCTGACATGTCCACCGCACTATCCAGTTTAGTGTCATCAGGAAGCTTGGTGAGGGTGCTTTCAGTCCCATCATCCAGTTTGTTTATGAAGTTGTTGAACTGCAATGTGCTGGTATTGCTCACTGGGGTACTCAGCTTGTGATAGACTGCCAGCCTGAGTAAAAACCATTGATCACCACCCTCTGAGTGCAGCCTGTTGGCCAATTTCATATGCATCTTGCAAACCACCCGTCCAATCTGAATCTTACCAGTTTGTCTAGGACAAGGCTATGGGAAACGGAGTTGACCACTTTGCTAAAATCCAGATAAACTCATAATTGTATATACTGTGACCGATATTTTACTGGTTGAACTAGTAAAGATGGTGACCCTTCAGATCAAAAGCAGGACTTTACTAGATGCTGGAAGCAAGAAACCTTATTTTCAATGCGAACTCTATAAATGCGTTTGTTAATCACTTTTGTTGGAAATAGAGTCTCTCTCCATTTTCACATTGTATGATGTGAAAAATAAACAAATAAACAAAAGGAAAGGGGTGAAAAATAAAACAAAAGCAAAGTAGTATTTACAGAGCTACAGATGTGTTTTCTAGAAACAGGCGTTATTCAGTAGAGGAAAATATCTGAAATGCCAGCTTGGTACACAACTTACACTAAGATTTACATGCAGTCAGGTAGTCATTGTTAACAGCCGATAGCAAGCTTGCTCCCTTTTTCTACGACCAAAATTATACAATGATGTGCCAAATCACATTTGCTTGAAGATCTAGAGAATACAGTTCATAAGATCATTTTCGAAAAGCAAGTGATACTTACCTGAAAACCGTGTCTTTTTACAAATATTATGTAAACTACTCTGTAATATACTGTACAGTTCAGTTTCTGTGTCAATTGGACACATCTGAAAAACAGTGTAATTTCCAAAAGCAAAAAATCCTGAGAATTTAAAATTCAATATTCAACATGTGTTTCTTTATAGACCTCCATTTGCTAATTTATCCTTCGTCCAGTAGTACTGCCCAATCTTCCTACAGAATACTTCTGTTTTCCTTTTGAAGGATTACACATAGCCCTGTCTCTCAAGACAAGAAGCAAAAGTGCAGATGATGCTGTCTCCCTCCCCTGCTATTACATGCATTGACATATCCAATAATTCTTGATTAAATAAATAATAAACCCTCTCCATGAGCTACTGAGCCAGCCTGCAGACTTTGTTACTGTTCTTTCAAATGCATGACTCCTTAGGTGCATATTTCCAAGTCACAACTCCTTTGCAAAGCCAGAGTCTAAAGGTTAGGACTGAATCATGACATTTAGTGATTTTCGTTCATTTAACCTTCCTTGGACTAAAATTTTTCTATAAAAGTAAGCTTGATTTCAACTCTTAACAAAATACTTCTATTTGGTTGGTTGGTTGGTTTTTTATTTGTTTTGGTTTTGTTTGTTTAGTTTATATTGTAGGTTGATTGTAGATATAGTGAAAAACAAAAAGACTGACAATTTTTATTTTGGAAGAAAATTGTTTATTTGTTTCTAAATGAAAACCGGATGTCATCTGAACTATTTTAAAATTAGTTCTAAGTTATAAGAGTCCTACAATTTGATGTTATATTTCTTTTAGAATTCTGACATAACATTTCAATTTGACTTGTACTTTTTACTGTCTCCAGATACCTCATGCAGTGTCTTCAATTAACCAGCATTCCTCTTTTTAAATTTCATGTGGCAACAATATCTGAAATTGGTTTTAAAAATTCCTCTCCTAAACTCAAATAAAAGAAAAGTTTATATTTCAGCAAAGTGTAAAAATTATTCATGTCAATCTAAAGGTTGTTTTGAAAAAAAGTTAAATATTTCACTTGCAAAAATTTGCAATAAAACATTTTTATGATTTAAAAGTGTCCTCAATTTGTAATCAAAGCTAACTGTTAATCAAAGCTCAATTGAATTTAAATTGCAAAGTTGATTTCTCACTAAAATTGTGTTAATTAGTAGCTGAAAACAGTCTTTTCTGTCTCTGAGGTAGACCAAGGCCTGGTTTATATAGCTGTGTTACCTGATAGCAGGAAATAAAACTTGCACTTTTCACATTGTTGACTTAACTAGTTCAGCTAACTTTCTGTTCAAAATCTAGTACCTAATTAAGGACAGAGGTTACAACCATGCAAAACACGTTTCCAGTGTGAGAAAGCAGATGACTGTAGCTTGCAGGATCCAGTGCAAATTGCATACCCTTACTTTCAAGTTTGATTGCTTTAGCTCTTAATTAACATTCCCTGATTGTGCTTTCTTGAACTGTCTAGACTAGCTCCAAGTTGAACAAAACCAAGTTCAAATCTCTAATTCCAAAGGAACATTTTCTGTTCTATTTCAGAGATGTGCGTTGATGCAACACAGAAGCAGTCACCTTTAAGTATATCAGTTATCTTGAAACAGATTATTAATAGGTAGTTCTCAGAGTATGTAATTCAGTGACTTGCTTAATTACTGAATTCAACAGAGTTTGACTTTTACCCACAATAGACCTATAATCTGCAAGTAATGCAACTGTTCTTTTTGTCCTCAAAGTACAACAAGGGGCACTTATTTCTCCTATTAGCACCGTCTAGAGAAGTAATGCGGCCTGTAGCAGTTGAGCAAGGACCTTATGGCTCTACAGCTGTATCCTTGTTTCCCTTTCCTTCAGGCCGCACCCATTTAGGCTTTGTACTACAACTCTCAGCCCTGACTATCATCAATTATGTGCAATATAGACTAAGCTCTTCTCAGTTATACTACTGGTGAATCATGTATGGATAAGAGGATTTCCAGGTCTCAGAAGTGATCCTAAAGAGTCCATTCTTGAAGTTCATCAGGCTATATGAATTCCAAGAAAGCTGAAAGTTCTCTTTCTTCAGAACTATTTTAATTATCTGTTTGAATTACGATTAAAATAAGATGAGATCTATGCTTTAGACATAAAGACAGGATTATCATATTTGGGTCGCAGTGACAGAGTTAAGATATGATATCAAATGAGACAAAAAATCAGAGGGGAAATCCTCTTTTGATTCATACTATACTTGTTAGAAGAAATGGTCAAACAATGTTCTACTATTAAGTTATTACTTTAATGAATAAATTTTCTTTTAGGTGGATTTATTTACCTGAAAGTTAATGACTGCGTCTATGACAGCAGATCTAGAGACTTAAAAGGTCAGCTGGAATTAGATAGAAGAAATTATTTTAAACATGTGAAGTTACTAACTTTTTGAGATTAATTTGGGTTTACGTGGTAAAGGTTTGGTAGCGGGGGGCCACAGGGGTGGCTTCTGTGAGAAGATTCCAGAAGCTGCCCCATGTCAGATAAGAGCCAGCTCCAGCCAACTCCAAAAGGGACCTGCCGCTGGCCAGACCTGAACCAATGAGCGATGTTGTTTGCGCCTCTGTGAGAGCAGATTTAAGAAAGGGAAAAAACTGCTGCGCAACAGCAGCTGGGAGTGAGAGGAGTGAGGAACAGCCCTGCAGATACCAAGGTCAGTGAGGAAGGAGGGGGAGGAGGTGCTCCAGGTGCCAGAGCAGAAGTTCCCCTGTGGTCCGTGGTGAGGACCATGGTGGAGCAGGCTGTTCCCCTGCAGCACATGGTGTACCACAGCAGAGCAGATCTCCATGCTGCAGCCCGTGGAGGAGCCCACAGAGGAGCAGGTGGATGTGGCCTGAAGGAGGCTGCAGCCCATGGAGAGCCCCTGCAGGAGCAGGCTGCGGGCCAGACCTGTAGCCAGTGGAGAGGAGCCCACGCAGGAGCAGGT
>VXAL01004281.1:4172-41614 GCA_013399475.1 Chauna torquata
ATACATATTAAGGCAGTTAGAAGCTCTGATCTCTTTTGGCATCCATCATCATACAGATGTTCCAGTAACAGGGTATTGACTCGGATTCTCTTTCATGAGTTTCTGTTTGAAAGGGTAGAGAAAATGCGTATGGCTACAATGATATTTGGGCTTAGACCACCTACTTAGCTACTAAGACATTAATTTACTGTGCTCCAAGGATCCTAGGAAGCAAAGCAGCCTTCTAGATATTCTCTTCTTTGGTTTAAATTTATTTTTTCATTGACCTTTTGATATTTTAATGTAACAAATTTAAACACTTTAAATTGTACCTTTTGGGGCAAAACTGCCACCTGTTCCTCTGCAAATAAAGACAACCTCATTGAATTCTAGCCATTAGGCAGGTATGTAAAACACCTTTGTAGAGACCAAAGCTACCTATAGAACTGCATACTTAAAAAAATGCCCAGTTGTGAAGATAAATGCTGAACACTTTCTCTTTTTTGTGCTCCAAACCCCTAATTTCACTGGAAAATACATTTTCTACTCTAGTGAGGTGGAGCTGGTGTACCTTTCTACTTCTTACTCCGATGCTGAAGGGAAATTTTGCTGTTCATTGTCCTTTTTACTTCCTTTATTGGGAGTTATTAAAACTAAAACATGTAGTTCACTTTTTAAAAAGCTATTAACTGTCTTTGAAAAGGCCTTTTACATAAAACCAGTAAATAATTGTATTGCAGATACACCTACATTTTTATATGCATATATCCAGAGAACTAGTAATTATCATCAGAATATTTGTAACTGTTTAATTATCTGAAGAACAGATAATTTATATTTAAATCATAAATGACCTACCAATAAATTCCACATAATGGGCAAGATCCTTCAGTGGGATAAATTCTTGACAGAAAAGGAGATGGACTGATTTATATTATCTCAAAAACTGACTCATCTGGTGGATAAACCCTAATACACAGCTTATGTTGAAAGGAATGTGCTTAATTTTATGTGAATATGTAATTGGCAATGATTCAAATTTTTCACAGAAACAAATTCAAATTAACTCAAACCTAAGCACTGCTCTCTCATTCTGGCTTGGATCCCCTGCAACTTCTGCCTTCAAAGGCTTTGCTCTGAAATTTTATTGTTCCTCTCTGAAGGGTGTGAGGTGACTGTGTATTATGCAATTGCTTTCTTTGCAGATTGCACTCTTATCTCTCACAGGCAACAAGGAAATTATACTTCAGGGTTTATTTTTAATTAAATGTTGTGGTTGAATATAGGCTTTTACAAAGGTGCTGAACAAAGACCAATGTCTCCTGATGTACCTTCACCTTAATTTTAAAAAAGATGAATGAAAATACATTTTCACTGTTTGAAATAAATATAGAACTAGTTCACTCCAATAAGGTGATGCAAGTCCCTCACATTCACAAAATAGTGAATAGGGTTTTTTTTATGTTTTCCTTTTTACTTCTCATTAGACATACAATTAATAACTAACAAAATAAATTCAATAGGAAAGGTCCTAGGTCCAGAAGTAAAGATTTCTCTGGGGCATTCTAAGAATGATTGAAGGTTCTCATTTTGTTTTGTTCTGTTTTCTTTAAGTGGCAATTCAATGCAAGAGAAAAAAAAAAAAAAAAGGTACTGAGAAACCAGGAGACCAGGTTAAAGGAAGTAACACTTAAGTTAGGAGTAGAAGGACTGATAATCACACAACAGAATAGAATTTTTCTGATTAGCCTTGTGGAAATCTTGCTAGATTGCTACCACCTTGTATGCTTGGCCTGAAAAAAACAAACAGCTGTTCTAAAAGGTGCTGTTCTCTGATAAATTCACAGAGAAATAGTTGTGATAATAATAATAACAATGATATGTGTTATCCTTAATGGCTTTCTTAAGAAAGGGCTTTGAGATTTAATGACAAAAAAAATGCAAAATCAGTCCTTACTAACTCGCTAAGATGACTGTTCCAATCCATAAAACCAATTCATAATGGGTTATTTGCCAAACACCAATAAAGTAGGTTGTGATGGGGGTGGGTAACACAACCATGCAGTATCCCTGCAGGAATGGACTTGTAAACTGATGATGTTCTAACATTCATCATTCACAGCTATCTCAACTTCTAGTGTTTTTGAATTAGAGGTAAAACCTCTCTTTCCTTCACCTCCTTTTTTTCCCCCAAAGAACTTTGAAAGCTGGTTAGAGTATCTTGGTGCCTTTTCTATTCAAGGTCATAATCTCTCATGGTTTAACTTAAATACTCCATAAAACTGCAGTTAACTAATCTTGCCTTTTGTTCCTGCTGAAATGCATATAAGATCCATTAAATTCAAAATGGTAATTATTGGCCTGCCTCATATGAATAAATTAGGACAAACTAGTTTGGCAGTAGTAAGCAGAAGCCAAAATTTCTCAAAGATCTGAAAGCAAACTTGTAAAATTTGTGATGGGCACCGTGCATTGCCTGTATTTGTCAGAAGTAAAAAGACAAAAGTACCATGTCTCCTGATAGTAACTCCAACCTCACTAATATATTAATGATATTAATGTGCACTCTTATTCTTAGGACTCTGTAGGATGCTTCTAATACTGCTATGAGCCAAATGCATATCGACACATATCCTTTTCACAATTTTGAAATCGCGAAAGATCCTCAGTGGCAAAGGTACTTGAAGCCAACAGCCTGGCTCTTTCCTTACCGTAAAAGTAAACCATGTGAACCATGATTCAAATTTATATCATAAGGAAAAAGTTTTAACATTGTTTCTCTCTGCCAAAAGACATTGTAGGACTACAAGTTTTTATGATAATTGTCTACAGACACTTCACCTCAAAAGATCATGAGTTATTTAGATTTCTATGGTATATATCCCAGGAAAAGGATGAACCTTTCAGTCATGATACCTGAACTAGTGTCATGATCTCCTCCAGCCTCAGCCTGAACTGAGTGTCTGGAGTAGAGCTGTAGAGTAGAAGAATATGAGTGTGTCTGCAAGCACGCATGTGTAGGAATATATATTTAAGGAAGAGTTCTTAAAGCTTTCAGATAAGAAACAACTTATTATTTCTAAATACAATGTTTAAAATTACTTGTTATATTAGCCCTTTTTAATTAGCTATTTCATCATCACATTCTTTCTTTTAATGCCTCACAGCCTTTAGTATATATCATTTGAAGCATCATGTCCTCTTTCTCATGTCCTCTACAACATTCTCAGCCAGACCTTATTGCCCATGGTGTGTGATAGTGTTAACAGAAAAACCTTTACTGATTCATGTGAGGTTGGAAAGAGAATACAACACAAGAGAAGATCTGGGAGTCCAGTCCATAAGTTTATTGGGATAATCCCTCAGACTCTTTGGAAATAAGCAAAATGCTCCAGAAGTCAAAAGAACAGTGTCAATTTGAAACAACTGAGATTCTGGCTCTTTATTTGTGATGAGTGGTTAAGTTGATGATATGTAGCATTTAGGTTTGATGGATAGGTGCCTACAGGTAGGAAATAATTTAAGAGGCTAATGGGAAAGTTATCAAGAGATTGAGATATACATGGATCAAAACTTTCTTTTCCACTGGTGGTTTAAAAAATTATCTGTGCTGATGGCATAACAACAATATTGGGAGAGAAAAAAGAAATTGTTAATGTCCCAATTAGAATTCCAGATACAAAAATTTGTAATTAGGTTTTTGTCACAAGGTATATTTAATCATGCTTAAGCAGACCAACCTGGTTGCATGCTTTTTATTAGGCAACAATATGAGCAAAGCTATATGGTTTTTCAACAGAAGTCTAAGTCCTCCAGTGGAATGGTAGTGTACACTTTTGGTTTTTTGTAATGTTTCTTAGCGTTTCTTTTTTCTTTTTTTTTTTTTACAGAATTATGCGCTGATGTGGAAAAAATGAAGCAGAGTTGTTGATTCATTGATTCATGTTAACACAGCACTTAATGGAGAGGTAAAATAAATAATTAAATATTGCAATGAATTAGTAGACATGGCAAGAAGGATTTGGGATGTGGTTGGTTTCTTAACCATGTCTTTCTGCTCACCTCCTTCAGGCTTGACTGGTCCATCAGACATCACTTTCCTGAGGGCTAGTTGGCTTTGGTCTTTGTTGTCATTGGCTGGTGGAGGCAGATTGTCAGACTGAGTTCTTTGAATAGGGAGGACTCCTGCTATGCTGTGTCTGTGCTGCTTCCTGGCATGATTAGACTGACCGCTTTTATGTGCTGCTGTGGCAGTGTGGGTGAAATGGAAACCCAGAGTATGTATCCTCAGATGGAACCAGCTTAAATGTTATTCATGCAAACAGAAGTGTTTTTGTCTGTATTTAAATAAGCAGTGTTTTCAAACACCGAAGAGACACCACATGCACAGCATTAAAGAGTATTAAAACTGGCTGTTTCTTTTATTAATGATGGTGAAGACAAGGGAAATCATTTCCCCCTTTTTGCATTATACCATGGTAAGTTTATGGCATATCAACAAATCCTGAAGACAAACACAATGAATCCACAGTCAGAGAGTTTGAATTTGCCATTAGCTAAATCCTCAACTAACAACCAAATGCTGGTCTAATAGCTCTGGAGAGCTATCCTTTTTTATGGAAAAGTTTTAATTTATTAATCTATTAAAAAATTAATCTATTTAAAGACATCAGATAAAACCTATCCTGACCCTTAATCAATCTATGGCACAAAATTTGCTAGAATTGAACTATGACAACTGACTTAGCTCTTACCTCTGACTTTAATAACATTGTCAAAAACTAATGTTGTTAATTGTTTTGTCTGTTTAATGGTTTTCTGTATTGCTGTTCTGCTCATCACTAATACGATTGTATGTGAGAGGTTAAGAAGAAAGAAAGTTGCCTTACTTTTCCTTTCCAAAAACCATAAGATATTTACAATAATATTTCAAAAATTGGTATCTTAATCTTAGCCATGGAGTTAAAAAAATTTTTTTTTCAACTTTAAAGATTTTTTTTCCTTTTTGTGTGTGTGTGTATGTGTGTATATGGTACTGCCCTGCCTGATTACTACTCATAGTTATATCTTGCTGTTAGTGTATTCTCAGTACTTGTTGTGTGCAACTTGCAAAGCTGGCAGCTGCATCTTTGCAGGTTTTAGTTATTTCATTGCTAGTTATTTAGTGACTTCAAAGCACCACCACACAATGGAACTCTGTGAGTCATGCATAACTATGGAACATCATGGACCATGAGTGAAGGGAGACATGGAGAAACAGCCAGTTTCACTGCAGTCTATATAAATTAAAATAAATAAATAAAAGACTTCTAAATACAAGAGTATATTGTAATTATATGTATTCACACACAGGCACACAAAAAAAGACATTGAAAAGAGTAAGCACAGTGTCCCAAGAACAGAAGAAAAAAAAAAAAAGAAAAACAGCCAAAAAGGGAAGGACAGCAGGGAAAAAGGCAACAGATGAACATTAAGCTGCCATGCTGAGGAATTTATTTGCGTCTTTTACTTGGTTGAAGGCGAAGCTGTTGGACAGCTGCTTCAGCAGCGGCGATGGCTGCTCCAGCGTCTTCAAGGTGGGTTTGAGTGACGCTGGTTTTGCTTTGGCTGCGGGATGGCCCATGAGAGCGTAGATGTCCTTCAGAGGAAGATTTGGAGCTCCCTGGACTGCTGTGGGATTTCTCAATGGTGGGCACCTGCATGTCTACCAAGAAAATGGAGAAGCACAATTGTTGTATTTATTAAAAACAAACTCATTTTCTTTCTCTCAATTTGCCTCTCTAGCTGCATTCCAGATCAAGGAGTAGAGATTAAGCTCTGCAACTCCATTCAACATCATTCAACTCATTCTCAGGATATATTGTGATTAGGAAACTCTTATTAAGCATATTTTCTGCTTCCTCACCATTCCCTGGCCCAGGAATAATTCATTTATTATTGGGTTTCTATCATCTGTTAATTATGCTTCCTGTACTGGTTCACATTGGTGGAACAATGGGGTAGCCTAAAGTCTACTTTGTTTCCTGCTTTATACTTCTGTAGTATGTAGAGAATAACCAGTATCCCTTATACTGGTAATGAATTTTTAGGTAATGCAAGCAGTTTTACTCCTTGTCCTGCTAAATGAATGGTCTAACTTACAATACCTTCCATACTAACTTCTGATTTGGATATAGACCTTTTACAGACACCAATTGCTAGCAAAACATTACAGAGAAATAGAGATGGACCAGAGTCTTGTCACTCTGAGGCTCTCATCTGGATTGTATTTGGGATTGCTTTGCTTTGATATTGCATATGTTGTATTTTAAGTGGGCAACTGACCACCAAGTACTTAGTATATATTTAAAAAAAAAGGTAGAGAGAAATTTCTTGGAGCAGGAGAAATAGTGATCACTTCTCCTTTTGTAAGCACTAGTATAATTCCACTATGTCAGCTCCACTGGTTTCCAATGCAATTGAGATATGCTACAGCCCATTATCATTGACTGGAAATGCATATGCATTATTATAGCATAATTGTTATTCTATAAAATATTAATGTGACATTTCCAGAAGATAAAATGTCATAAAATATTTAAAGAACATGAAAAATAGAAAGCCAGATATATGTTGAGTTTGGCCAAGGCTACCAGAAAAGATGAAAAAGGCACAAAATTTATAGTAGATGTGAAAAGTTCATAGAGCTTAGAGGTTGGTGTTTTAATGACACAAACACTCAAAGAGCTGGCTGGCACTGATTGGGTGAAATTAAGCCTTGGCACAGGTCTTCAATGAATTAACCACAGATAGAAATAAGTTTTTAATAAAAGTGTATACAAACTTCATAGCAGTATTTTTATGTTTCCATTAGAGCCTACAAATAACAAAGGTTTTCCTGTTATCTGGGAAAACATTTCATGTCAGGTGCACCGAGTCATTCCTACCCTTGGAGGGGTCCGGGAAAATTCCATGACTTCTGCTCTTGATGACAGATGGTTTTGGAGATTGCTGGCTACTCTGTCCAGAATGAGATTTCCCATGATCAATGTTTTCACTCTGTTCTTTCAAAGAGTACCACCGAGGAGTGTTGTCAAGCTGAGAAACGCTGGATAACTCGATCAATACCTATAAATGAATCAAACACAATATATGGCCTGCATTTGATCTATTAATGATAGTATACAGCAGAAGAGTCTGCAGTTGTGTTACCAGAAGCTGCAGTCAAGTATAAGCAGATAAGGGTGTAAGGCTGTGTGCTGACAGATTCAGGACTCTTGGCCCATGCTCTAACCTAGCCTGGTGTAAACCAGCTGTGGTTGGAAACCCATATTTGTTAGCATATTGCTTTGTCCACACTAACACATCCCAGCAGGATCTCGGCAGGAACTACTAGCTTGGACATAGCTAGTAGTACCAAGATGACTAAATATTTTAAGGGGCTAGTGAGAACTAGCTTGATGACAAAAACAAAGAGGGTACTAGTCATTCTGCCTCTGTATAGACATATCCTAACAGAAAAATTTGGCATAGCTATTTTCTCCTTTTCATAATATTAGAAAAGGCAAATAATTTCATATTTGTTTTTAATAAGGTCTCCAGCAGTATGAGACTGGGTCTTGTTGGTTCTTTTCAAAATTCCATAAATGTGCAGAACAGTTAACAAAAAAGAAAAGAACAGGGATACCTTTGCACTTTACTTAAATAATAGAACTCAGCAGACCTCATTTAAGTCTCAAAACTTACTGGAAGGAAAAAGAGAGACAAAATGATAATGTGGCAATAAAACTAGTAACTTAGCAATTAAAAAAAAAAAAAAAAAAAGAAAGAACCAGCAACAAAACATTGTAGCCAAAATCTGCTCTAGGCCACTTGCATGGCTAGTAGGAGTTTTGGGAAATTTCTTAAAAAAAAAAAAAAACTCTTAAAAAAAGAGCATTGCAACCAATAAAGACCCTTCCTCCCTTAATGATCTTGTGGTGGAGAGGGCCAAGAGCTGTAAAGCACTGAAGAGTCCTTAACAGTCTTGAATGAATGAAAGGACAAAAATAGCCTTTCTTTTTTCTCTAAGGTGAGAGGGTTAAAACTAATGTCAGATAGGGAAGTTTTAGAAGTGTTAGACAAATAAAGTGTGCAATTACCTCAGGGAACTATGTCTTTGGCAGTTTATTGCAAGACCCTGAACAAAACAAAGCTTCTTGAAGTTTAGAGATTGACAAGTTACTTCACATCTGATTTTTTTTCTTCAAATTTAGAAGCCTTTTTTCTTTTTTCCTTTTTTTTTCAGCTTCATAGTTCATGTATGACCTGGCTTTATCTCTCTGGCTAAGTCTATAAGTAATCAAAAAGATTAACTACTTAGCATGCTCTCTGGTGTGTTTTTTGATAACGTTCTGGGGAATGACTTGCAAGATGACGTGGTTGAGGATTGTTCCCATAGGGCAGTATAGGTTGGTGACTCTGTTTTGGAGAAGAGGGTTTAGTCTCATGGATGTGAACCATAATGTGCCACTTGCTTTCTGGGGCATGCAAGTGATGCTGGCTCTGTTCAGTTTTCCAGCAGTCTTTGATGCCCATTAGCAGCTGTGCTTGTGCCTTTGTGAAAGTCCATTATAAGTTCCTTAGGGTACAATTTGGATATCCTATATTTGATGTTATTGTGCAGGATTCTCTGGACTTCAAAATGGTCCTGAGATACACTACATGGTCTTTTCCCTACATTTTTTCTGTGAAGTACTGTTTTCATATTTAAGTTTGAATGATTTAATAAATAAAATAGTTCTAGCAGTTGAAAATATTTGAAGGCAAAGTTTAAATCTTCCTGTAGAAGTAGCTGCCAGAGCATCCATTTTCTAAATGTCATAAATTACTATGATGTAAATATTCAGCAAAGCCTAGCTTTTGGACAAATATGCTGAACGCAACAAGAATACTGATGTGGTATGTAGGAAATAAGCAATCATGTAGCTGCTTCCTATACATTTATTTTAGTAATTGTTCAAATAGTGACACTGATTGCTCGGTTTTATAGTTACACAAATGGGAACTGGAGCTGAACTGAGTGCCTTTTTGCTAAATTCAAATGCAGACTAAGCAGAGGTATTTGGAGTTACTATGTATATGAACAGTAATTTGAGCAATTGATTTTTCTGGGATTCTGTTTCTGTCTATAATCCTCTTTGGTAATAACAGTTTTAATTACTTATTTGACATCATAGTTATTGCTGGTAACTCTGTATTATATGTCCACATGTTTGTTTATTTGCTTTTAAAAGAGTCTTAATGTTCATTGAAGTAATATTGTGTTGAGTCCCAAATGAATTTGCCCACAGTTTACCAAGATGAAGAAAGGCATCTTGTATGTGTGAATGAAGGAAATCATGACCATTTGTTGTGAAGTCCGCAGTAACACTGTATGGTAACAAAGGTTATACCTAACATGTTTTTACTAGTCCCATACCTGGAAGCAAACATTTTCCAAATACCAACATGCAGTTCACCAGCTTTCTAACTAGTCAGGGCAGAGAGAAGGAAGTAAGATACTCACTTCACCAAGGAAGTCATTCGAGGAGAATCTGTCATAATCCCAGACAGTCACTTCTAGTGTTTTCTTTTTCAGCTGCAATTTAAGTCAAGAGATAATTAACCCCATTGCCATCATAAACTTCAGTTCAATTCTATATGGTGGTATCTTTTCATTATCTCCTCCTTGTACCCTTTTTTACAGTGACAGCTGGGCAGTTTAGTCTTCCCATCCACCTTGATCTCAGAAAAATAATTTGGGTCTATTATTTGCTATCAAGACAAATGGGCTTGTGCTTGGCTCTATTTTAGGGGTTTCTACAAGTTGTTTTTGACAGCATGTGTGCCCATCTCAAGAGCCAAACTGATTTTCAAAGCCCTGGTTTTGTATTTCTGCAGCTTTTTTCATTATCAAGTCTTGAGTTGTCTGAACTTCGACATTTGGCTAAAGTGCATTTGAAGGTGGATTTCATGTGTATTATTTAAAACACCCTACTGAAAAAATTTCACCTGTGAAGACCTGGCTTTAATATCTCTGCAAGTTCAGTGTAGTCAATGGGACTCTGCAAATGGTCCAGACATGCAGGACAAGTTGTACTGCTAGGCATTAATGACAGCCATCAAAACCTATTATCTGCAGACCTTGTTAAACATCATATCTGTGTCAAGCACTCTTCTTACAGGCTGAAGTAAGAAACAAGTAAGTCTTTTTATCATAGAATCATAGAATATTCCCAGTTGGAATGGACCTACAAGTATCATCAGGTCCAACTCATGGCTCCACACAGTTAAATTAAAGCATATTTCTGAGAGCATTGTCTAAATGCTTCTTGAACTCCGGCAGGCTCAGTGCCATGACCACTTCCCTGAGGAGCCTGTTCCAGTGCCCAACCACCCTCACAGTGAAGAACCTTTTCTCAGTACCCAACCTGAACCTCCCCTGTCGCAGCTTCATACTGTTCCCCCAGGTCCTACCGCCGTCACCAGAGAGAAGAGATCAGTGCCTGCCCCTCTGCTCCCCTTGTGAGGAAGCTGTAGGCCACCATAAGGTCTCCCACCAATCGTCTCTTCTCTAAGATGAACAATCCAAGTGACCTCAGCTGCTCCTCACACGTCACCACCTCTAGACCTTTCACCAAAGGTCTTTATAAGAAAAGATACCTTACGCCAAAGGTTTTTATATGAAAAGATAGCTCAAAATGGAGAAGCTGTCAACCAAAGCAGTTGACCTTATTGGAAAGATTGATCTGAGTGTCATCCCAGGGATCTGTGGGGACAGATGGGAAGAAGAAGGTTGATTGATGGGAGAAGAAGAAGGTTGATTATCAGTGTTGTATACTGGGGTAAAAGGCTAGCAGAGAGGCAGTAAATAAATTCATGTGGCTTGACAGAGGCAAGGACAAAATCCTGGGGAGTATGAGATGTCTGTGAAGTCAGGCTGCAAAGTCATAAGTGAAGAATTTGTTGGACACTTCTAAGTGTTGCTAAAGAAAACAGGACTCTGTTCACATAGTTGAATAAAAGAGATCAGAACCAGAAATCTTATATGATAATCGAGGTCATCACTCCAACAGAGGCAACTTGTCACTCACTGCTCTGATTATTAGTTGGCTGCTTAGGACAAAGGGACAAAAAAAGATTGAGTTGCTGTTCAAAATCATAAGCTATAAGATATACTGTACATGTTACATATACTTTCACAAAGGGTGGCATTTCCTATTTGCTTCCACTTCCCTTTGGTTTAATGCAACACAGGTTCAGATGGTTTTTAATAATTTTAAATTGCCTTTAACTAACATTTTTGTCTTATTATTATGTATTACGAACATCTTCTGCTCCCAGCTAATTTTAGAAAAATGAACAGCTATGCAAATCCAGCTTCTTTGGAAATCATGTTAAAGTCAGCATATCAAGGTAAACCCACAAAAGGGGAATGGTATTTTTTTTAGCATCTACAATGTACTCTTTAAGAAGGCAAAAACATGACTTGAAAGCTAAGATTAAATAATAATAATAATAATAATAATGACATTTGAGATCTTTCTCTGTTTTAATCTTACCTATTTAGGCAACATTTAGCATATTCTTAAAAATACCATGCAAAAAGTAAGCAAAAAGTTGAACATGGGAACTGTTCTCTCTTGAATATCCTTCACAGAATGTAAAGCTGATTTCCTTGATGGAATAAAATTTCTTTTCTTTGCTGTTCCAAGACAGAATCAAGATTGCAACGTGAAAAGTAACCTGAAAAATAAGTTGAGCAGCCACTGGTCCATGTTACTTTTAGTTTCCTGGGTGATACTATTTCCTGGTAGATGTTATATTAAGTATATGTATTTTTGCCCTTAAAAACTGGAATAGCATAAATACTTTTCAGAAATGCATCGTCTCAACCTTTGCTATTTTGGGAGGACATGTTTGTTTCTTGTTGCAAGTGATGATTGTGCAAGGACAAAGAGAAGAATGTATAGATCCAGGAAAGGAAAACAACAATAACAACAACAAAAACAAGCAAATAAACAAACACAGAGTTGAAATATTTTAGGTGGAAATGGGAAAAGAGATTATCAAGTAACTGCATCCCTACTTTGCTAGCATTTTTTATGATAATAAAACTGTGCTAAAAACTTGCAGTACTCTACATCTCTTTAAGACATCTATTTTAAGCCTCTTAGTTTAATAAAGCTTTTATAAAATATAATGACAATGAAAAACCATCAAAAGAACTTTATTAGGAAGTATATGAAATGAGTTTCAAAGAGGAGGAAAATTTGCTTGTCTGAAGATGTATTTATGTACCACTACTAAAGGCAAAAAAGCACTCAATGGCTTGTGATTTTAAAAGCAGCCATTATACCAACACAGCAAGGCAAGATTTTGCCTTACATCATCCAGTTTTAGCTTGTGAAGCCAGAAGTTCAGATCCCCATCAGAAATTTAACTGATAGCATTACTGAAAATTATTTTTCTGAAATAGTCTCCATATGACAGTAGGCTTCTGCAAGTAGGCAATGCACTCACAGGATAATGAGAATGAGCCCCTCAAAGAGGGAGAGCAGTTTGACCCAGCTGACTTTACACATTGTGAAGCACATATGAGTTTAAAGCATGTTACAAAAACAGTGTTATTAAGCCACAACTAATTTTGGACTTTGCCTCGTGCAAGTGAAAAACTGAAAAAAAAAAAAAAAAGGAAAGAGGAAAAAAACACGTAAAAGCACATTACTCCAAGACAAGTCCACAGCTTTAGGCTGCTGTGGACAACCATAACTTCAAGAAAATAAAGGAATATGCAGAAACAACCAAAGTGAATGATATTTTCTCTTATTGATGAGAACACCAATACCACACATGACAGAAGTGTCTGTTACTGGATTTGAATGTCTGGAGATCCCTGGGTGTCGTGACTGATAATGCTAGTCTGTGTAATTTAAAATGCATTACTTGAAATATTTAATGCATTTTCCTTGAAAAAGCTCATACAACTTATGACTGGAGGAAAGACATCATCTTAATGCAGTTCTTTCTCCTATGCTGCAAGTAAATTCCTATAATCACTTCAGAAATAATTTTGTTTGCAATCTGTCAGGATATTTGATGAGTAGAAATAAAAGTCTTGTATTATCTTATGCATTATACTTATTTATGTTTTCATTCATATTTAACATCTAAACTACTGTACTGCCGTACGTCAGTATGTGGGAGGACAAAAAGACTTTTGATAGATGACTTAGAAACTTACATTCTCCTGTCCAAGATTTACGTGCCAGCACCTTGCTGATTCATAAGAAAGCTTTTCTCACTTTTGCAAATAAGATTTAGGCTCCTAAATCACTCAAGGATCTTGAATATATTACTCTTTCTAAATACATTATCTTCGATTTAAAGATATGCGCTATAGCAAGAACCATAGGCTTTAATGAATTATATCCATTATTTAAGGAAATACTTTTACCTTCTTTTTGGTAAATAAGAAATTGAGGCAAACAATGCCACTTCTTATATTGTTGTCATACATAAGACCAGTGACCAACCAGCAACAGATCTTACAACTTTTACCATCTTCTTAAAGCATCCTAAAGGTTCTTTTCCTGCTCTGAGTAGGCCTACGACTTGACTTAGCAATTCTTACACAATATTTGTAATGTATGTACTCGGCATTCTTCTCAAACTGTAATTATCTCCACTTTGTTACTTAACAAAAACCTCAAATTACTAAATATTCACAGTTAATTTATTTTTTCTCTAACTGTCAAAATAGAACATTCTACAGTATAAAACTAATCATTCTGACCTTGAAAAAGTCAGTTTCATTTCAAAGAGTGATGCATTTCCCATAATTATTTTCACTTTAATTTCAGCTAGGTTATGAAAGAGAAAAGGAAAATGAGAAATTGTACAACCAACTAAAGTCTAGACAGTGACATTGAAAGGACTATATTAGGTAATATTAAAAAATACTTACTCGCTGTCGGTAAGCAACCCATGCTTTGATGGAGGGTAAGGAAATGCTTCTTTGAAGAAATCATATTTATAGACTCATGAGTTTGTGTTAGGGAATGGCTGCTAACTCTACAACTTGGTGTATGATACAGCTCTGCTTGTTTGTTGATCAAAACACTCATTCTCAGTCTGTCATGATTAGTCTTGCATTTCTTTTCATATTCCTTACTATTGTGAAATTTCCATGCATGAGGGTTATGGGTGCAAACAATGTACTGCTGTAGAGTGACAGTTCTTCAACCTGTAGAGCGTACTTACCATCACAGTGAAATTATTTGTTGATTTAGAAATGTAGTGTACTGTATATTCTCTAAGTCAAGGCACTGAATTTTGCAAAAGAAGAATCACTGACACCAGTATCTTACTACTAGTTACAAGCCATAGAAGAAAACTTTATTGCCTGCATATACTTCTGTGTGAGAAGAAGACAAAATATACAATATATGTGATACTAGGATGAAACCTACGCACTTATAATCATAAGCACTGCATAAAAGTTTGAGAGGAAGGGAAAAGGAGGAGACTTGCAAACAGAAAGCAAAGGTTCGAAGAATTCAATGTTTAACATAAAGGCAAATTTCATCAAACAATAGACAAAAGACTGACATCCACGATATAAGGAGGTTTCCTGACATATAGATCTCTGTCCAAGAAATCCTAGACTAAGATCATTATCCAATTTAAAATCACCAAACAGCCACGGAATGTCCAACACTCAAGCACTCTCAATTACAGCTCTGGAAATGTCACAGCAGAACCTGAAAGTAAATTAAGTAAACTGAGGAGTCTTTCTTAAATGGGAAGCTCAGACCATGTTGTTTGGAAATATTGCTATGACTTACCAAACCTTTTTATAAACCCAAAAGACTTAGGGTTTTTATTGCAGCAAGACAAACCTCGTAGTCTTTTTTTTTTTCCCCTTTAGGTTTTCACTGTCAGTGAACCACCATTTACGCAAGCCTATAAGAAACAGCGTGCAAAACCCATCAAACCAAACCACTCATAGTGGTATGAATGGTTAAATATACATAACAGGGGGCCTCTGAAGTAAATCTGAGCTAGTGCCTACAGGCAAGAGGCTGCAACCATGCAAGTCCCCCTGTGAGAGGGGTTTTGCCCCAAGCAAAATCCAGTATTTTGATCTATTCTCATCTCAATGAACAGGAAGAATTAATAACCAAATTTTAAGTTAAGGAGATAATATTGACATCTTGGTGTCATGTTGGAGAAGTATATTAAAAGCATTTGAAAATCCATTCATGAAAGAGTCTGATCTTTGCGGGCTTTTTTATGAAGCACTGAAAGATTAGATGGCCTTGAAAAATGAAGTTGAAAGCATCAAGAACAAAACACCAAGAAAGGCAGAACGATTTGGGACTGCATACATATCCATTATGCTATAAAACATACTTCATAATTTAAACAGACTGATCATCATTTCACTCATTGTGCCTTCTTCAAATAGTAAAAGGTCTCTTTAACAGGGGAGATGGAGAAAAAGAGGACTGGATTGCTACATACTGCCTTAGTTAACCCCTTAGGTCAGTTAGAGTTATGAAACCACCAAGAAACAGAGAAGACTTCCACTGACCTCTTTGCCAGATGTAATTTAAATCTTTCTATACCAAGGAAATTAAATTTCTTCTGAATTTTGTTGAACAGATTCATACTTCAAGCCCATTGCTGTAAATCAATGCTAAATGTAAACATGTATCTCTGCACTGCATAAACATTGTTGAACAACAAATGGTAGGACCTGTGTTTTCTGCAAACTTGCATGGCTTTTGGAACCAAGAGTGATGCTGATTTCTGCACCTACTTCAGCAGCTTATGTCTTGACTTATTTCCTCCCTGTATTCCACTATAATTTTTAGAATTAACACATCTGTACTTATGACATGCTTATAAATGTAATCACACAAATAATCATTTTTATTAATAGAAAAGACAAGAAGAGAGTATTGATATAGTGAGCTCTATCAGAGGCAAGGAAATGGTTCCAAATTTCCCCTAACTTTGGCAAGATTTCACAGGGGTTCAAAAAACTGCCAGTACCACTGCTTCCTTCACAGTTAAATGTGTGCAGACCACACAAGTAATAGAGCAGCAAATTGCACTGAATAGTACTACCACTCACGCACCTGCTCCGTGGAGATATTTTTATAAATGACCGTCTGATTCCACTCAGGATTCAAGCTTTTCTGCACGTACTTAGTTCTCCTCTTGTACTCAGCACTGAATTTGAACAAAGGAAGGAAACATTACATTAATGANAGCAACTTAGAGTTACAAGAGGACAATGACAGCCTACGGGTTTTTTTTCACTATACTTAGTATATTTTCCTGACATGGTCTTTTAAAACATCTTCTGATTCTTCAGTGGGCTATCTCTGTCTACAGCTGTTTCAACATAAAGCATCAGTCAGTACATGCACATATGCTTTGTCCTCTCACTGTAGGTGTTGTGCTCTGATTATAAATGAAAGTGATAATGCATTGATTTCTTTTCCAAGACCTTCTACCAATTAGCACTTTAAAGTAGCAGGAATCCATTATATTTATAGGTTATAGTCTCTAATTACAGGACTCCCATCTCACTAGAACATTAAATGAAGACCATGGGCTAAATAATATCCTGTTAATGACAGAAACACTAATTTCTTATTGATCCTGTTCTCTGCCTCTGCCTCTAACTGTACTGGAAACAAACATAAAAGTACATCAAGCTCATGATTGTTTTTATCAATAGCCAAGAATAAAAAGTTTGGCTGCATAATCTGTTTTTAAAAAAGAGTTGGTAGTGCTTACTATTGTACTTTGCATTTCCTGAGGATCGGGAAAGCAATACACAAGCCTTTAATAGAATATGGATTAATCTAGTGCTGTGAGCTTTGATGTCTAATCTGCTTTGACTCCAATTTTAATTTAACATAAATTTTAATGGATCTCTCAAAAGAGCTGGGTAAGAGAACATGAAATGCTTTTAATATTTTGAAAACCCAACAAGATACAAGGCAAAAAAACTTATTTTTGCCACTCTGCAAGTTAACTGCTTTTTGACTTCTGTTCAAACCTCCCGTACAGTAAAGGCATACATATTACATCTGCTACTAGATCAAATGTGTGAAGGACTCTTCNTATTCTCCAAAAACGGGTGGCAATATCCATGCTGCCTACTAGAATAGCTTGGTAGTTCCCAAAGTGGGCCTATAAACTGTTTCGGAGAAGGCTAGTTGAGCTGGGCAAAAAAAATGGCTACCCCAGCCTTAAAGTTTAACAGTATTGATGACTGAATTCTTGTTCTCAGGATTAATTCAAGGTACTTCTTTATTTTATTAGTGCCCTGCATAAGGATTTTTTTTTCTCAATTTTTTGGTAAGACTGTTTTAAAAGCATAAATGTAATAAATTAATGGTTAGTATTTCCTACTTTTTCCTTTGCTTTTTTTCTCTCTTTTGTGATTCTTAGGGGCTTCAGTGAAACATCATAAAAGCACCCTATTTTGAGGAAGTGCTGACAAAAGTTTTCTATTCTGCATATCCTCAATGTTTCTCAACTTAGGCATTCAACATCCCAGGTAACTTTTGAAACTTAGGTACCCTGTGGAAACACAGGAAACTAATAACTACACAGGACAGCACATTTTTTATTGCTCTCACTAAGATCAGACTTGTTAGNTTTGTGATTCTTAGGGGACCATTTTACTTTGTATATGTACAGAAATACAGTATTGGCCATGGTGGCTATACACACTGAACACTTCAGAAGTATTCCCACTAAAGTAATAGCACCGCCTTTCAAAAGAACGCTGCAAAAAATAAAACACAGTGTCAATGATTGTATTAGTACATTCTGGATTAGAAATTTCCTCTATTCCTTCTTTTTCACCTTACTCAAAAGATTTTATATCTGATCACTTGCTTTTATAGCCTTTTTCCATGACATAGCTGGCCACTGCTCATTGAAAATATTGGTTCCCATGTNTTCTCCAGTGCTACGGCCAAATGTTGCAGAATGACCTGTATCTGCCCTATCCGCTTATGGTACCTTTACATAAATATTTGGTAGTGTGATTTTCTCCTGATTGTCCCACTTCTGACTTGCGATTGAACTGTGGTTTGGTTCACACTGTGGTACAGTCTCAGAGTTAATGAACTAGATTCCTTTCACACAAGATTAATTCAGAAGATGTACTCCAGGGGCTCATTTAATCAGCCAGCCACTGATGTGTACTGTGCATGGCACCAGATTGGTGTGGGTTTGAATTAAAGTTATGTGAAACATGCACGTGCTTCATTGACACATATATGTCTATGTTGGGTCTTCTGCACCATCAGTTTCACTCTACAAACTCAACACTACTGTGCAGTGCTGCCCTCTAATTATTCTGGAGTGTGTAGTGNACGGAAAGATTTTATTGTTAATACAATTAAGCTACTGTGTACTAAAGCAGACTAGGCACAATGAATCTTGTATTTACCTTAAAGTTGCCTAAGTAATTGAGTTGAGTTCCAGGCAAGTGTATGTGGGGAGCAACCATGCTCAGTAGATTACTGAGCCCCTACAACTAGAACACAAGAGCCACACTCCTGAAGGGGACAGTATCAGTTTCATGAACCTGGTATGTCAGAAAACCCATCAAATGTCACAAATGTTGACACTACTGTGATAGTGGAGATGCAGTATAAGAGACTATACTACTCTGCTTCTGGGACTACACTGAACAGATTTTGAGAAAACATAGCAAGGAGGCCTCTTAATGCATCTAGATGTTATTAAGTATGAACAATAATAAACCTTATTGACTTTTCCATACTGAAACTTACAGCTCCATGAAATTTTCTTTAAACCTAAGCACATTTTTTTTTCTCTTGAATTTTTATTTTTTAAAATGATTATTTCCAATGTTGGATAATTTTACTTTCAGCAACTCATTTAGAACATATATAGCTTATAAAAATAATATCAATTTTTACATCAAAAATGAATACTGATATGCTTTTTCTTTCTTTTCTTTTTAAAATCAGTTATTTGCAATTCCTAGCAAGCACCACTCCATTTTCACAAACTTATTACAAGAAAAATGAGAAGTTTTGGCTCTTCTGTCTCTCCAATAATATCATATCAGAGTTGCAGAAAAAAAAGGTGCAACATGGATGAGCTCAAGGTAATAAAATATTTTTGCTCAAATGATGAAAAAAATGAAATGAAAATGAGTCCTCTCCCCTGTCTTTTCTTACTCAGGCTGTCAATTCTGACTGATGTCATTTAATGAAAGTGACTTGTAACTCCTTTTGCTCTTATTTTTTGCTCATAGTCATTCTATGTAGTTCCATTTATTTTCTTGCAAAACTTGCTATCCACTGTCTTCCAATTTATTGAAAAATGTGAAGGGCACTGGTATCTGTGAAACAAAGTATCTGGCCACCTCTGCTTATGAGAAGAAAGCAGCAGCTCTCCACAAGGCAATAAGTTCTGTCAGCCACAGTGTGCAATGATATCTTTTTGAAAAAAAGGAGGTTTTTTTTTTTTTTTTTTTTTTTTTTGTGTGTGTATCAGTAAGAGATGGACAAATGAAAGTCTAGGGGGATCAAGACTATATGGAAAAGAAACTCACATAAAGTTATTTCTTTGCATTTTTTGCAAGGAAAGATGAAATACAAAATCTGAATCCTTCTAGAAACTAGATTTTGATGGCAAGCCCTATTCAGTGTTGCACTTAAGTCTTTTAAACTCTTCAGCAGAATTTTTTCCCCATTTTTTCCAAGTGACAGCTGGGCTGGCAGCATCTCTCTCTTTGACCTCATGGTACTCTTCAAATGATTATTCTGATCAACTATTAATGAGATATTACCTTATCTAAACTCCTCCTACACCCGCAGTAATCCATTTACTTCTTACCGAAATGAAGCCAGGATAGTATTACAGAGCTTGGGCCTGTCTAAATGTTATATGATCTACTGGTTTTAAAGAACTGATATACTTTCTTCTGTTTGAAGTAGGAAAGGTTCCTTTGTGTGCTCAACCAAGAAAATGAAACCATGGTATCCCTCTTCTAGTCCTGGCTTTCCTTTTGCAATATTACAACTTCATCACCTTTTCATAGTTTCTGATTCTTTTTTGGAAATACGTGAGAAGCTGATTCAGGCAATCTTTAGTAGCAGAGCTGGCAGAGAAAAAAGTTAAATATGTTGTTAACATGGCAGCTCTGGAGTATTTCAAGTGAAGTATTTGGATTTAAATTGGCAAGGATGGCATTAGCACACATTCGTGTAGCCTACGGTCTGGGTCTGTTGTACAGGGAAGCAGGAGACCTTGACCACATGTAAGGAGGCACAGACCCAGACTAAGCTATATGACAGCAGAAGGTCTCTAGACTTCTGAAGGGAAGGATCTGACAAATACACTAAGTTCATCTTACTGATGCACCATTTCCCCAACAACTACAATTAACAGATGGTGATGCTTTAATAAAACATTAATTAAAGCTAATCTATACCTTGTATGAAATAATTTGCACTTGAAATTGTCATAGAGTATGCCATGTAAAAAGATACAAACTATATTACTCTTTTCTTTATTATTTCTCTGTTTCCCTAGTTACAGATTATTAATGCCTAATACAACTGAAAGAACAATGAAAAAAGTATAATAGAATAACTGCATGTAAAATGTGGCATTTAAACACATTCATTAAATAATTTGATTAATGAAGACCAGGCTGAAGATAGGGCAGATCCGTTTATTAAAAACCCATCTGTTGACTTGTTTGGTCAGCTTTCTACTTTTAAGCTAATGTAGAATGAAGGCTGAATTTCTGTTATCAGGTATTTATCCTTGGTTGATACTAGTGTATCTTGAGAACAAAATTTTGCCTTATGTTTCCAAATTCAGGACAAACAAAGCAGTTGTAATTCTAGTTACTAAAAGTTCAGTTACACCAAATAGCCATTTATGTGCTCAAACAGCTTTAAAGTCATCTCGGTGATTATCTAGATGATACCTGGCATTAACGTCCACATGTCGTGCAAAGTGTAGAGAGAAAAATATTCCATCTCACTTCCAAACAATGTTGTTCCTCTTGGCAGTAACACCACTCAAAATTTTGAGACAAGTTTACTGTTAATCATTTTACAACTTTCAGTGAGTGAGAATGAATTTTTAGATATTTATGACTAAACTAAATTCTTCCAGATTTCAAAGGAAAATCTGTCATCAGAGTTTGGGCCTAGGATATTACTGCAACTAGAAACATTAATTACTTGTTTCCAATTCCTTCTGACCTGGAAATGAGATTCATTAGAGAATGAACAGCAAAACCATGCAGCAGTCGTGTGTCATCAAAACTCAAGAGAAATCTATACTTCAATGAACAGGCTTATCAAAACTTCATGCTTGCATACAAAAATGAAAGAATAAAATTGAAAGACAGTAGACTCTACCTTGCATTTTGGACAACCATGACTTGTCTGCATACCCAGCATTAAACATAGGAACACAGAGGAAGCAGTGTGAGAGAAAATGGGAAGAGACAGAGATGAAAGAAAACGTGAATAATGGATAGTTTCTAGCATCAGAATCAAAGGAAACAGAGGCATTACGAAAATTAAGTAGTCACATATGGTTTGAACTACAGATAAAAGATATTTAGTAGCAGTTCGAGTTTCTGCTTTCAAATACAAGTTTTGCACTTTTGAGAAGCTCTTCATTTTCTTTACTCCCTAAAGCCCCAAGCTACATGAAGAACAGTAACATTGCCATATTTTAAACTAAAAAACCAAATAAAACTAAAATCCAAATTCTTCATAACTTGGCCCTAAGTTTAAGTCTATATTTGGATCTGAATTAGAATTTTGCAGGTTGAACAACTCTGTAGTTCAAAGCCTTACTTCTATATCAGTGAATATACCTGCAAAATTCCCAGTGATTGACTTCACAAGTATTTAACAAGACTCTTAGATGCACTAAAAAAAAAAAAAAAAACAAACCAAACCAAACAAAAAACCTGAAGATTTAGGACCTGTTCCCATTATATTCAGTAACAGTTTTGGGCCCAGTGCCACTGCACAATATTGAATGCTGTATAGACGGAATCGGCAAGCTACCAAATACGCATGCCTTTAGTTGCACCATTTGTGTGCTTTTAGCTGTGCTTTCCTATATGCCAAATGCTGAAGTGTGACCTGAGCATGCACTTTCCTGTTACTTTCAATAGATCAGAAATACAGACTTTTAGTTATGTGGTCCCAGCCTAAGAGTCTGTTAGGATGAGTGGGACCACACAAATTGAGAAGTTTGCAGGAATTTGTCTTTGCAAACTAAAGTCTTAGCTCAGTTTAAGGTCATCAGCTTAATTTTAGATATATCTACTGTGTCACTTAAGTCAGCAGAATTATTATAGCTGCTTATACTTACGCATATGTATGACATTCTGCAAATTCAGGGCAGAAAAAAAGAGTTATAATATTGCTGTTACAGAAAAACATCTTTTAAAGGAACACTAATGAGTTATTTGTAATTACAGTCAGAGTTTAAAAAAGCAGTGGTCTGTTAAAAATGGTCAGTGATTTGTATAGTCATTAAATACAAAATTACCAGAATTTCTAAAACTACATCTTAGATCCTAAAAAATAAAACAACAAAATTACATGGAATGACTGCTTTCTGTCTAGTATTTCTCACCTTTAATATTATACTGCAACCTTAAGTCAATCTCAGCTACTGTGATTTTGCATGTTTGCGTATCTGTTCCAAATTCAGAATGTATTGAGCTAAAGCAACAATTTCATTTTAACCTTAACATGTAGATTTTTATATTACAGAATCATAGGACAACTCATTACCCCCAAATCCATGCACTTCAATACAAGTTAGAGACAGGTTTCTGAGGAGAACTTTGAAGTCCATATCTTTATTATCTTTCAGCAGACTGTTCTTTTAATTCACATTTTTGCATGTATTACATCTTTTAAATGGAAAGATGAAAAAAAAAAAAAGATGAAATCTACAGAAATGATCATGAAGTCCCTGAGGTCATTAGCAAAGTAGATACATGATCCTGGGAATAGTAGCCGTCCCTCCATCAAAAATTCACCATTTTTCCTGGTGTCGTACCTTCACCTATTCTATGTTGCACTCTATTTCCAGTGCAATAAACTCTCAGTTCTGTTCACTAGGGACAAGCAACAAACCCAAATTTAAAGACAGGAATTTCAGGTTAAAATTTCTCCTGCACTTACCCTCTCCCTGGAAGAAGATAAACTTTAACAAAGGGGTCAGAATAGCCATTATTGTCTCTGGGAGCAAGGTTTCTTGCCTGAAGGATGTGGATGATAAGGTTGCCAAGGTGTTTGTCATAGTTGATTTGAAGCTAAAGAAGGTATTAAAACACAGTAATATTACTTTTAATTTTACTTCCTAAATGATTTGACTTCTCTCCAAAATTGTTTGCATGAAGTGAGTATTAGACCTTCAGATTTGCCTGGAAATAAACACATCTTGGAAGATTCTATCTCTCTCTACTGACTAGAATGAGATGCTAGATGATTATGTTGGATCTTGAAAGAAAATTTTATTTCGCACACAGACATATCGATCAGTAAAAAGTAGATAAAATTTGAACACTTGTTATTCTACTGAGCAATAACAGTTTATTCAGTAGAAATTACACACATTCGGACTAACTGGAGCCCAAGCCCAGTGAGGATGCTACAGAGAACAGAATCATAGAATCACGCAGGTTGGAAAAGGCCTTCAGGATGATCAAGTCCAACCATCAACCTGACCTAGCAACTCCCATCACTAAACCTTTAATGTCACAAGTGTTATGGTACCTAATGCTTCATACCTTAGTGTTATGGTACTACGGTATTATGGATGTTATAGTACTATGAAAAGTCCTTTTCTACATAGGAGAGACAGACGAATATAGCAAACAAAAGACAGAAATCTATAGGAAATTAGTCTTCATTTGTTCTGCTGCTCCTAGTTCCACTGTTTTAAAAAACTAGAGTAAAATTAGTTTACTTAAGAGATAATCACTAACTTGGCATTGCATGGAAATGAACGCACCACGCTATGAGAAACTCCTTGCAGTCTTTGCTGCAAGTAGAGTCCAGGAGGAGTCTAGTAGAGTCCCAGTAGAGTCTGGGAATTTCTGACATAAACCACAGTAACTGCACAAAGGTCAACAATTAGAATGAATTTCACTATATTTTTAGCTCTTTCAGGAATAGTAGCATTTTTTATTCTTGTTTGTATTTCAAAAGCCAACTTTAAACACAAAAGTGAAAACCCAGCACTGACTTACACCTGACATTATTTCATTTAGTGATATTTCAAGGGGTTGAAGTTGAATAATAATTCACTTAATGGTGATTGTTTTCAGCATACTTATTCAACAGGGAAAAGCACCCAGTTGAAACAACAACTTACACATCAAGAATTACATATTTACCTGAATTTCTCCAGTGATTGGATGAGAAGCAGACTTTGTAGCTTCAGTGGGCTGCCAAATTAAAACACATAAATAAATACATAGGCACACAATCACATATATACACATATGCACACTTGAAATAATAGATTCTCAAAATTAACTTTTTAATAGCTGTTGTTTATATTGCAATATTGCTACATATTTTTCAAAACCACTTCATCATCTTCAACTTGTACTGTCAACGCTGACAGTTATGGTATTGCAATCACACTTAAAGAGTCCAGCCGACTCATTTTGACCAGCCTTCGTGTATATTCAGAATCAGACAACTTGAAAGTCTTCACAGTCTGAACGGACTGGTCACACAGGGAGGCTTCAGGAGAAAGAGACATCACATTAACCCTATTTCACAAAACTGAATGTTGCAAAGAGAAACCAAGTACCATGTCAAGCACCACACACCCATATTTCTATTGAAGGACACAGGTGACACTACTTTAAATCTAGTTAAGGAGAAAGTGGGTCGACAGAGTGGAAAGAATGGTACTAAAACTGGGTCATGTGTATAAGTGGATTTCACTACTCCAGACCAACTCATATAATATTTTTTGCTTTATTCTGTGTTCTCTGATAATCAATGCATGCACAGCACTTCACCTTTAAATTCCTCCACATACTTTCTATGAAGTTTAAATCATCTGTCCTCCTCTTCACAATGCTATATAGTCTTGCCTGTTCCTGTCCATTCTCTGTTGCTGATCTTCTCTAGGTTGCTGACAAAAGCAATAAAATGCTCAGTGTCTTTTTTTTTTCATTTTTTTTCCCCTTTTTCTTCTCTGCTGTTAGTTGGTAGTTGGGAAATAATATCACCATTTGCTTCATATCCTGGACTCTCAAAAAGATTGCTGTTCTGTTAAATGGTGGTGTTCTTCAGCCTCTCTGGGCTTACCTCTAATCTACAAGCCATCAGTCATGCAAGAAAGCCCTCTCTAGATCGGTAGCAGGATTTGGCCATTTTTACATTGTCTTCCACATCTGCTTCCTTAGTTGAAGCAGCAGAAAACAATAGATGCAAACATGGACAAACTTACTGCTCTCTGAAGACTAACCTGGAAGTCATCTTTTCCTATTTTCCAGATTGTGACCAGCAGCCTGACGTACTTTTTAGTGCCATTAGGATTTCTTTCACTTTCTGAGAAAAGTAAAACCCTTCTGCGTACCTACACCCCAAAAATCTTTACCAATTTTCTCAGGTTGTTTGATATGAATTGTTTTGAATAAGGACGACTTGGAGACCACATCTCCTGGACAAGAGCGTGTTGAAGTTGAGGTGGTGCACTACCCTTTCCAGGTTCGCTATGAAGAAACATCCTCTCAGTCACTCAGACCTGAGGACCAGACATAACCAGAAAGAACCCAGCCACACAATAATGCAACAGAAAGCAATCCAAATCTGCCTGTTTTTCATCTAGAAGTCATTGAAGTCAGACTGTCTCCTCAGAGTGCATCAGTCTGAGTTACACAACAAAAGGTATAAAGTTAAATGAGGTGAACTTCACACTCCCTGTCTATAGTTTTATTTACCATCTTGTATGGCCTTTATTTTGTTTGTTTTACATGCTTTACCTTGCCTTCTAGATGTGTTTCTTTATGATCAAAAGCTGCTTCAGAAACAAAATGTTGAGTAATTCTCATGAAAAAATTTTAAATCAGCTTTTCTTGGTACCTTACAAACCTTTAAAGAAGTGTAATTCCTCTAACAGCTCAAGCTGGTAATCAATAGTTTCTAAAATATTCTAAATCTTAAGTCATGTTTAGCTTGATGCAAACCACTCCTAAAACCTGTTCGGTACTTGAAAGAATATTCAAAGAGATTATTTCGCTCCTTATGACAAAGGCAGAGACCTATCTGAGCATCATGACAACTTTCAAATTTGGGCTTAAATGGCTTACATTTCTCATGTTTTACCTCTACAAATGGATTTTATTATATTTGAATAGTTCAGACCTTAGTCTATGCTAGTATCAACAATACTGACAATGCTACAAAATAACATGTAGTGAGCTGTGCTGCAGCTACAAAATCAATGCAGAGTACTCTAAATGTTTTCAGAAATCTGAATACCAAAAATAATTACTTGGTTCACCCTAATTTTTTGTAATACAGAATGTATTAGAAGTGATGCTGTAGAAGTAGTTCAGAGAAAAGGGAGAGGGCAAGGTGAATTTGTGTTGGGAATTCCAAAGGCAGTTAAAGTGGAGTTCCCTTTAACTGTGTAGTTATTTTGCTGTCATCTGTCTGTCTGTAAAAATAAATGTGCATTTTTAAGTCCCTCCATTTCTATATCATCCTATATCTGTGTTCATAGAATCACAGAATCACAGAATGGCTTGGGTTGGAAAGGACCTTAAAGATCATCTAGTTCCAACTCCCCTGCCATGGGCAGGGATGTCACCCACTAGCTCAGGTTGCCCAGGGCCCCATCCAACCTGGCCCTGAACACTTCCAGAGATAGGGCATCCACAACTTCTCTGGGCAACCTGTTCCAGTGCCTCACCACCCTCTAAGTATTTTCTACTAACATCTAATCTAAATCTCCGCTCTTTTAGTTTAAAACTGTTCCCCCTTGTCTAGTCAGTATCTGCCCATGTAAAAAGTCACTCTCCAAGTGGCTTTTCATTCTATGTTATTACTAAATTATTATATAATATATTTCCAGCTTGTATTCATTTACAAGGCTGCCTTCATTTACAAGACATATTAAATATTATGGTTTTTTTTTCTCTGATGTCAGCTGATTTAAAACTGACCATGAAGAACTACCCAAATATTTCATAGAAGCATGAATAATTTAGGCTCAAACAGACCTCTGGAGGTCATCGGGCCCAGTCCCCAGCTCAGAGCAGGGCCAGCTTTGAAGTTGGATCTGGATTTAAAGGCAGAGATGTAAATAAGTATCTTTCTCTACCAGGGCCTCAGTGAGGATTAATTTGAAAAGAAGGAAAAGCATTTCACTGCTGGTTTTTCTAAGAGCTAAAGGATCTGAGGATCTAGGAAAACAATCCATTCTTCAAGATATAAAGACAATTAAATGTTTCTATAGGACATTTATATCCTGGATGTAGTATGCACCATAGAATGATCTTGCATTTACTTTATAGAAGAAACAGGTCCACACAGGATATAGTCTGCTCAAGGTTTCCAAAGGTTAAATCTCTTCTCTAATGGCTAATTTAATTTCATTCTAATTTCTTTTGATACTCCTTACACACACTCATACCCTGTGTAAGAGCTGGTGCTTTGTAATGCTGTCACACCTGATGGAGAAGGTTGTGATGTGAAACTCATGTAAATGCCAGGCTCTGATGTTATGCTCTATCACTCTCTCTAGTAATGGGACAAAGCATTAAATATGAGATATGCATTGCAGAATATCAAAGAGACTCCTACAACATTTCTGGAGTGTATACTGTATACAAAAAGCTTTAAAAAAAATTTACTTGCTAAAAATAAGATCCGTAGCAAAAGCAAGATACAGGCGGTTTGAATATTTAGTCTATCATGAAACTTTGGCAAAAGTGAAGAATCAATGCTGCAGCCTGCCTGGAAATGCTGTCAGTTCAAGGCAGAGAGACGTTCAGGAAAGGACGAGCAGTAGCTTTGTTTTCTAAGAGAGCTCAACACTATTATAAACTTGGCCTGCGGTCAATGAACAGAAACTGTGCAAGTCAACAAGAGCTATGGTTATTATGAAAGGAATACCTCTCAATATGATTTTCAGAAATAAGCAAAGAATATTTCAAATATTTACCTAACTAGTTTTGACTTATGCATCCCCTACATAAAGGCATTAATTTTAATAATTTTTTCTTTAATCTTTATAAGCATGCAGCTGAATTTTCATAAAAGATTGCTAAATCCTCTATGAAGAAAGAAATGAAGTTTATGCATCTAACTTCAGGTGACCAGCTACAGTGCTGAAGCTGGGAACTTAGTCTTCTCGTGTGGACAGAGAAAGTGACCTCTCCAAGATACACAATACATCAAAGATTTATGCATCTCCACACACTGTTCAGTGAATTTAGGAGTGTGACTCATCAACCAAGTGAAAGGGCTTTCAGTGTAGATAGTGACATCTACACTAAGAGCCCTGCACTTTCCTTTACAGGCAGTGCACGCACTTCAAAGACAGGATTTATCCAGTCTTATGGATTGTACTTCAAACTGTACTTTTCTCACTGATAAACATGAAGCAGATGGCAAACTCTTTCATATATAGATGTTTACAATATCTAGAGTAAGGTGTGATGAAACCAACTGTTAACCTGATGATCAGGCAATTCTTACAGATCCCTTAAGTTAGGTGCAATAAATCTTGACATATGGATTTAACATGTGCATCATAGACCTGAATTAGTTCATAAAGAGTGTATGGGAATTCCAAGCAGTCAGAATTACTATCCAATGCAAACTGATCAATAAATATATTTACACTTTTTGCTAAACTGCTGGATGAAAGGGATTTTTGTGTTTTCCCCTCACATGAAAGTAACGTGAGCATAATGAAGAGCTATCTGAAATGAGCAGGCACCATTTGCTATTTTTTGTTTGTATGGTACCTAACACATTTGTAGTTCAAGTCACAGCTTCAGCAACATAAAAATACGAAAATAACAATAATTCAGTAGTAACCCCCTAGCGATGGATTTCTTGTAAAATCTTGACAGTCATGAGAAGAAATAAAGATAAAGAGAAATAAGTATCTAGAAAGTGTGTTGTCTTACAATGTGAAGCTTTACTTCCAACAGTAAGATAGTGAGAAGCTGCATATCCAACACAGCAATCAGCTTTAGCTATCTTGCAAATTGCTTAAGCAAATGCAGCCTTCAAAGGATTGATTTTTACTTTGGGCTTTTTTGACAAAAAAAAAAAAAAAAAAAAAAAAAAAAAAGAAAAATGTAATAGATGACTTTATGATCCAGTTCCCAGTTTTCACTGTGCAAAAAGGCTACTAAATTCCCACTCTGCTCTCTCCAGGTGCGCAGGTTGATGCACAAGGAGAAAGAAGTTCAGCTGAGAAATGGGCAATATGTGGCAAAGAAAATGTGGAATTATGCTTAACAAGTTCACAGGAATTATCTTGTGACAAAATACATTTTGACGGTGAATTTATTTTTCATTTTTCCCCTGGCTTTCAGAGAAATGCTTAATATTGCTGTGATTATTCATAGCTTGTAACACTTCAGCAGTAACTTAGTACTGAGTGGGAAATTGTGGTCCTAGTAATTCCAGTTTCTTCTGTGGAACTAGTACATCACCATCATGTAGGATGCAGTTAAAAAGAAACAACAACAAAGAATGAAAAGAGCAATTATTTTGTTTTAAAACAATAATGTTTGAAGAATCTGTTTTCAGAGAGGGGCTGGTCTTGTATGACCTTGGATAAATCACTTAATCTCCTTTCCTTGTTTCCAGATTCTATACCTTTAAAGTAATACCCATCACTGTCATGGAAATGGATTCATCAATATGTGCTGTGATCTCTTGCTACATTGAAGAAGATAAATAGGCAGCTTCTCATTGTCATCAAAACGCTATTGCTTCGTAACTGGCAAGTTTCTTACCTTGCTGCTATGTCTCTTTTTGCTGACTGAGGGAGAACCAGGCTGACCAGGGCTGGGAATAGCGCTGGAGGTGGCAGAGGTGGCTCCAGAATGAACATGCGATGCCTTTTCCACTCCTGAGGAAGCAACCAGAGGTGCCTGCTGTAGGGAAACCTTTTGGAGCTCTGCAGCCAGCTGCTTGGGATCAACCCCTGGGGACTTCACTTTATCTACTGGATTAAAGTAAGAGAGCTTTGTATTGATAATTGCTAGCACATTCAAATCCATCTTGCCATGGTACATGGACACGCAAATGATCTTTCCAAATTTTCATCTCATCTGCACGTATACTTTGAGGATGTAAAAGGCAATTTATATAAAAGAGATGTTTCCCCACAACATCAACATCCGAATTCCAACCCTTCTACTCAACACTCCGTCAACCAGTGCTATTTATCTCACAAGCTTTCCGAGAAGGTTATTCTCTAGCTAAGGAAAAGTAGGCCTTGGATGATCACTCTGGATCGTACTGGAGCAAATTACACTGTTAAAGCCTGGCCTGTGCACAGCTGGCACTGTTGAGAACTGGTCCAGTTTCACCAATTATCTGAACTTTGCTGTAACAAGCTTTAACCTCAAATTTTTTTTTGAATCAACTGGATATTCAATAAAACTCAATAAAGAGAAAAGCATCTTAAAACTTCAGCACTGCACATTAATCAAAGCAGAACAAAATGAAAGCAAATGAAGAAGAAAAGCCCATCTTTCCTTACAACACAGCCCTATGTGAGGCATCTGTGGTAGGAGTGTAATTGCCCCCCCACAGCCCCAGCAATGAGTGAGGAGAATTTACTCTGGAGATGACAATCTCCATTTAATAGAGAAATGAGGCCAAGTAAGTTCCATACATGCCTTAAAGCACTTAGAGTTAAAACAATAAAGTTCAGCCTGTTTTCTAGGTTCTCGAAAGTGTGAAAGGTTTAAGGTCTTTACTACAGCTTTTGATCTTGTTCAGCTAAGGTTTAGGCAACATAAACTATCTGTATGTTTCCATTCCAGACCTATGCACTGCTATGACAATGTCTGGCAATTTTCTTGTTTGTAGCTCACTAGGTATTATGGTTGCCTCAGAGTACCAAATTCCTTTTGTCCTGGACAGAAGTGAAGGCAATATGTCAGTCATCTCCTGGCTGCTAGGCTGGATTAGGTTTATCTTTCTAGAAGGAATGGAAACTGATCCTTTCCAAATAAATAAAACCCTGCAAAACCTCAGAGGTGATGGCAAGAAAGGCTTGGTTTGGCAAACAGAAGCACTCTACAGAGTGGTTCCATCTTGGAAGCCACTGAAAGATGGCTAGACTAGGAGGAAGCATGTCTGCAGGGATGGAGGAGCTTACTTTTATTTCTGTTCTTTCTCATTTTGAATTTTCTCCATTAATTAAAAAAAATACTTATTCTAGTTTCTATCCTTTCAAAACCCAGTTCCAGTGTCTATGAATGACTTTGGTGTTTTTGATCAGCTCACTAAGAAAAGAATTGTAGGTAGCTCTGCCTGAAAGCTCTGTCATACTTAGTGTTCACTTTCAATTAATAACAATAATATCCTTTCCCAACAAAAGGTAGTTTGATGGTAAGTTTATTAACAAATATGAAGTGCTACATGATCACAAAATGGAGGATTAAATCCAGCTAATTTATGCACCTATTAATACAAGAGCCACAAAACCACTGAACACAGTATGGATCCCTGGGTTCCAGGGCTGGGTGAAGCTGGGTGAAACACTCTTTAATCTGCATTAAGCCAGCCAAAGGACTGCTTTACTAGTAGTATTATGGACATTGGTTCAAATGTAGATTGGGTATGACTAATACCATAAAAGGCCACAAGCCTTGTATTAAGCTAACATAGGCCTCAGGACCGGTCAAGTTCCAGTTTGCTAAGAGCTTTGTTTTAGCTTGTCTGGCTGCAACAGCAATTGTCTAATGACCAGATGGCTATGACCTTAATTTCTCTTAGTTACAATTCACCTTGCATAATCGTGTGTTGTAACGTCTATTCTTAATAATTTTGAGATGTAAAGGAATAACAGTAATTATGCTGCACAGACTGAACTATTTCTGTTGCTTATAGGAGTACAGGCCTGGAGTGACAGCAGAGTGATGCCAGGTTTGGGCACAGGATGACAGCTGAGGCCCCAGGGCTATCAGCAACTCACTGGTACTGACACTAATGCAAATTCAGGAGCTGGGCAAAATCAATTTTAGGAGCAACAGAAGGAACAAAGAACAAGTATCACATGTAAAGTGTACAATATCCAGTCAAGTCATATGTGATGCAGAACTGCTGACTGCGCGGAAAAAGCAGGGCACAAAGCGTGCTGGAAAACATAAAAAAAAAGGCCTCGAGCAGATCCTGAAGAGGAAGGAGTCACCAATATCATCCACCTCCCAACAAGGAGGAGTCCAAAACTCTCACCATAAACACTCCTTCCAGCAGATTCCTCCAGACACTGGACTTTCTGCAATGCCCCTGGAGAGAAAGCACTGCCATGGGGCCCAGAAAGGCAGCAGAAGGGGGACCATAATAGCATAGAAAAAGGTGTAGCTAGCAGGAGGTTTTCCCTGCAAAACAAATGTTAGTTTGTATTGTTACTAGGATCTCCTTTGTGTTAATTAGATGGTGTAGACTGTGTCAGTATGGATTGAACTGGACTACTAATAATAGTGGCTGGCTTCATTGTGGTTATACTGCTGCAGCCTTCAGTTAGTCCAAAAATAAATGCTCAGCATTGTATATAAGGTGTGGTACTCTATCTGCCCTTGACAGGATTTGGGATGCAACATCTGAGCTTACGATGTTAGTATCTTAGCTTACATCATATCCAGTTTTCAGCTGCTATCCGGTGCTCAAATATCGAAGCAACATCTTATTGCTCACCTGCCTTTACTGGCTCATGCAGTTCCAGGTGCTGGGGATTCTCGGAATCCGAGAGCATGTTCAGGTCCCTAAAAAAAGCAATGATAAGCCTGAGACAAAAGAAACTCTTTCCTCATACACTTGTTATTGTATTAAGTAGATAAATGAATAGTGTGGTTCATGATAGAAAGCAGCTCCCAAGCATGGCCCCTTCTTAGCTGACACACATGAGCAGTGCCGTTAAAGAGCTGAGAAGAAGACTTCTTTTAAGGCTAAGTCTTTACTGGACTGAATGCAATTCCATACAATTCTCATGATGTTTAAATGACTTTCACCTAAATGCTACATATTTCAGTAAAAGTCAAGTTAGTGTTAAATTACCATCTTTTTGTAACGGCCAGTAAATTCAGTGGATTGTATGTGTGCCAATGAGAGGAGATTGTCGCCTGAAAATGGAGATATCATTGTTTGCAAAAGTATAATTACTAACATCTGCCTCAAATTATCATCCCTTTTGACTGTAAAAGTACAAAGAACAAACAGACCTCCCACACTCACACTGAATTCTTTTGCTAATTATTACATTGATGCTTCATGCTAACAAAGGTTTTACCTTAACAACCCTAAATTAAAAAAAAAAAAGAAAAAAGAAGAAAGAAAAGGAAAAAAAGAAAAAAAAAAGCAATGAAAAGCCAAAAAAATAATGGAAACAGAAAGATGGGGAAAAACTCACAGTCTTACACATATTTCTGCTTCCCCACTCTGTTGAATAATAATACTCTGGACTTCTTCATAGGTTTTTCCAGTCAGGGGGATGCCATTCCACTCCAGTACCTGCATTCCTAAGATGGCAAAACAGCATGAGGTCAAGTGCTCAGATTTTGACCAATAAGGCATCAAATAGACTGCTTAGACACGAAGTTTTGATGTGACATTCAGTGAAAGCTTAAGTGGCACAGCACATTAGCAAAGACTTTTCTCTTCACAGAGATGAGATTATTGAATGTTATTGTCCCATCAGCTATAAATTACCTTTTAAACAAGTCAGGAGATGAATTTCCTTCTAATTCAAACTGTACATGCACTCTCTGCAGTCCGGGTTGCATGACATTGAAAAACTTTTGCAATATCAAAAGCATGCACACCTACCAACATGACAAGAAACCAAACCTTTTTATATATGAGACATTTTCTTGCCAGCCATGGTCTTGGAAGATAACTGTAGACAGTTCCCTCTAGTGGCAAATAACTGTTGAGAATCTGAGCATCAAAATGGGACTAAATTTGTAAATATGATTGGGTAATTCAAATGCATTTTCTCTACTTTGTCCCTTAAAAAAATAAAACTAGAAGAAGGCAGTTGGGCTAACTGATTTTAAACGAAAATGTACCTCTAAATTTTAAATACCAGCCTGGAAATATACAGGTTTACATTTTACTTCCATATAATTTCTTGAGAAGAAATTGTCAAAACAGCTGACCATAACTAATTCTGGAAGATAGGAACAGAGCTATCACAAACAGGCTGAAAAAAAATGAATACTGTTCTAATCTGTTGTGTCTTCTAAGTGTCCCAGGACTGAGCCAGGAGACTTGGTATGGAGCAAGCAAGCACTACAAGGAAGTTTAACACTCAATACTTGAAGAGTCAGTCCCTCTATAAATCATGAGGTATATTCTGATAAGATGAGAAATCTTTTGGTTACAGTAAAATGCCTATGAAAACAAACCACAGATTCATATCTGGGAGTTACAACTCAGGTTCTGAAAGCTGCATTCATATTTTGAATAGTTAGTCATAAGGATAGCTCCAAAGGGATTAACTTCTCAGTAACACACCTAAGAATGTCAAAATCCAACCTTCAGGCTTTAGATGTAAAAATTGCTTAATGGGACAAGATATTGAATTCTTAATAGTCCACTAAAAAGAATGTATTACAAAACAGCTGAAAACCACATCATCAACACAGCAAGGAAAACCACAAACACTTAGCTTGCTACCACTTACACAGATAAAACCAAGTCTTCAGCTGGGTTATATTTTTATTTCAAAATCCTGTATGGTTGCATATAACAAATGGGAAAAATAATGAAGTGAAACGTGGAAATAAACTCATAAGAAAACCTGTTGTTAAAGAAAATGTAATGAAAATTGTTTATGGAATAAAGCAGATGAAATCATCTGACAATGAAAGACTAAGAGAAATAAAGACTATAACTTCATATTATAGCATTTTCTGTAGGATTCCATGATTTAGGATTTGAAACACCAGATTTGCTCATAACTTTTCTCAGTAAGAATTTAGCATCTTGTTCACAGCAGTCATTTTCAAGAAATACAAACTGTGCAGAATGACTAAAAAGTGATGCTCAGAAGGCAGTAAAGCCAGCTGCCTACTGCCAAAATAATTTGTCTTTCTCTAAAATTTAGCCCCTTTCATTCACCAGCCATTATTCAGAAGCACAATCTTACTTTTGCTTGTTAGAGCAGATCTGGTTTTAAGCTCAGTTCCTCTGGAATAAAGTAATACTAATTACGAATAAATGCAGTTCCCTCGGTTTTCTGCCACACAAATATAACCGCATGCACTGTCTTTAGAAGGCTTCTAGAAAGGAAGGAACTGAAGTTATTTTCATTTTCTTATCAATGTGTGCCCTCACAAAGCTACCACAGCATCGGATGTTGAGTACAACAATATGAACCTCTTAAATAAGACAATGCAAGCCACAACTTCCATATATTAGTGTCAACTAATTAGTGTCAAGAATAAAACTGAAAAGTTTTAGATGTTTGAGAAAGTGAATAACATCCTTCTCTAAAAGAAGAGCTTTGCTGGCACAATTCATACAGCCACCATCCTACGTTTGTCACATTCTGCTTGTATGGCTTCTGAAGACAATTTACCCAGCTAAGTGTCCATAAGGCTACCATCAACCGGTTCCTTTCATTTAAAAGACCAGCAGGAAGAGCCCAGCAGAGCACTGCTGCAGTGCTGGGAATAGAAAATCTACTCTCATTTCCACCAGTGAAAGTTTCACTACAGAGTGCAATGGCACCATAGTAACTCACTTGGTCAGTAAGGCCAAGCGCACACGAACAAAAAAGCAAACTGAAAGGAGATTGATTGAATCTCAACAGCCTCGGCTCATGCAGAGATCCATTTAACACTGTCGGTATAGGGGTAAATTGCTTTTACCGGCTGCCTTGTGGATTCATGAATGTTTAAAATCAAAGCAATTTAAACATGACTTAATTGTTCTGACTGTTAGCCCTGGGGCCTAAGAAAAATGTTTTTAGGCAAGAAGCTGATTTCATTTTTCTGAAGAAGCAACTGTTAAATATCTTTTGCAGGAAAAAATAATGCTACAAAGAAAACCCTAAAGGGTAATGTGAGTCTCATAACAGAAAAAGAAAAAAGGTACTAAGGAGTCACTGGAGAACGGTGATAATAAAACTTTTTGCTTAAAAACCAGTCATATTCTGTAACTGGTCTTTGATAGTCAGGACACGCTATTCTCATTTCCAAAACTTTGCATGCTTCAAATCACCTGTGCTTAGGAGATAAAACAAAACAAAACAAAACAAGCAAACAAAAAAACGAGAAGAGAAAACTTATACTGCTCCATGGCAACTTTACTAACTGAGGAAGACCTAGTAATTGCCCTGATAATTGAATCCGTATCTTTTGCATCTTTCTTTTTTTTTGTAATTGGGACAGCTACATCCTGCATTGATGGTGTGCTACAATTTATTTTTAGCAATATCAGCCCCCACAGTCAGCAGATCTGTTTTATACATCAGGACATCTGCCCTGCTCCACTACGTATGCTGACATACCATTTGCTCGATCTTTTTGGTATCTACTTCGTGGTGAGATTTAGAACCTGGAATCAGAATGAGTTTATTATTTTCCACTGATTACAAAATAATTATTCCAGAGAGGGGAACTCACACATGTATAACTGCCATGGAGATATCCACATTTAGCTGGATTAATATAACCTTTTCCCTTCAAAAACTTGCTACAGTCATACTGTATCAACAGTGGAAAACACACTATATCCATGCCTGTTGTGTTCATATATCCTTCCATATGCATCTGCTGCTGGCCACAGTTGGAACATGATCAAAATACAAATGTATGTTTGCTCTGAAATAGTATAGCCATTATGTCCTTACTTGCTTACCCAATAAATATCTCAACGTCTCCTGTACTTGTTCTAATTGCTGCTCTCAGTGGTTAAGCTAAAAGTTTGCTCCCAGAAGGAGGGTCAGTGCTTGTGCTGTGGAATTGAGGAAGGGACCTGCATTTCATCAAAACCCTCACAGAAAGGAGAGGGTGGAATTTTGATGTATTGCACTATACTAACATAGTTTTTAATAATTTAATGCTCAACACTGCTCAAGATTGCCAGGCTCTTTTTAGCAACTAGTAAAGTCTTAACTTTTTCTTTTTGTAACACCATGAATAGGCCAATTATTTGTTAACTGATAACAAT
>VXAL01004281.1:46055-58884 GCA_013399475.1 Chauna torquata
TAATATACATATGGTAGAATGAAAATGTATTTAACTCAAGGTCACCTAGAGATCAGTTCAATGAGGCTGTAGGAATTTCTCTTTGATATCTCTTTCATGAATGGTAAATACATTAAAAAAAATGATTTTTCTATGACATAATGACATTATTTTCACAGGGGTTTAATGTCAGTTATGAATTTCGACTACTATATCCCTGTCTGCATTCTATATTTATGACGATTGGCATATGCAGAACTCAATGGTGTTGCGGTTTTTTTTTTTTCATTTCCATTCTTGAGGACAAAATTATTCTCATTTACAAAAACGCTGTTCTCTTAGTCCAGCTTCTATCGGTTGCAGCTGAGAACAGAATTTGCTCCACTGATATTTAGTTTTGAAGTTTTCTTTTGAAGGGGCAAGAAGGAATTGTTACGAGATGCAAACATACAACTGCTTTGGAAGTTACAGTGTGTGTCTGAAAAGTCACTCTCTGCATTACTTATTTTCTAGTCTCCTTAAGAGTATAAATTACTACAGCAAACATGTCAAACAAAGTCTATATAAAACACTGTTCTATTGACAAAACAGACTCCAAGCACAACTCTTTAGATTAAAAGAAAACTGGCATAATTTACTAGCATTTAAATTTGTACTTTCAAATAAATAAATGAAAGCTCTAATGCTCCATCTTCTACAGAGTAGTGATATTACCTGCACCTCATGCAGGAAGAGGCCCATTGGCTGTTGCTTAGATACCCATGACCTGATCTTTCCTTTAACAAGGCTAATCTCTGCAAAGATGAAATTTAGCAGCATGGATCCAAGACTGACCCACACTCCCCAGCCCCAGTAGTGCCGGTCTGTATTCATGTCAATGGAGGATTTATACGTGACACTCTGTTCTGTCTCCTTATCTCTTTTCCAGTGCTTCTTTTTCTTCAACCAAAATATCTCCCCATAATGAAAGAGCACAAGACACACTGGGTTCAGACCAGTTGTCTTTGCAACATCAAAGAAACAGCAGATAAATAGCACTCTGTGCTATCTCAGTTGTCACTCAAGTGGCAAGGAAAACCAAGTCAAGAGAGAGAAACTCATCCAGATTAGGGTCTCATCTTTGTCATGCAGAGCTATGGAATAGAAACTTAAGACTGGTATCTATGAAATGTGAATGGGAATTTACACATGTAGGACTCCCAGGAGGAATGGTGGAGAAAGGAAAAGGAGATTCAAGGCACATTGATTTGCAGGTCATCAAGATCCCAATGCATTTATATGTGGCTTCTCAGGACCTAGCTCAGGAAAAAGAAAGCAGCCTAAAAAGGACAGGGCACAGCCACACTATAGCAAAGGACCGACTAAAACAAAGTGCAGCCTGAAGCCACAAAGAGACAGTGACATGAAAACAAAGAACAGGACTGAGGCCATGAGACCCCAAGATAAGTTCAAAAAAGGACAGTGATTAACCCAGCAATGTCGTCCAGTGACTCAGAGGTACAGAAAGGAGAAATAAAAGATCAAAATGTCCATCAACTTCTAAAAGTGTGCAAAAGGAACCTCCAAAACCATCACATAGAACCCAGAGTATAAGTTGAAGACTCAGCATCCCTTACTCGCTGGACAAATCACCTGGATCCATGCATCCTGGTGCTTAGGAGAATGTGGGTATGAGAGAATGGGTTCATTTAGAAAGCACCACAGAGAAAGAACACTAATCTGAAAGAAAAACCTTAATATCCGCTACATTGGCAAGCGGGACAGACTGAATGCAAATTCCAGTGCTGAGTCTGCAGGTTACTCCCAACTGAGGAACTCCAACCTGCTACATCTATTGGGGCTTACTGAAGCCAAAGCCTCTTCTAGTACAGATCTGCACTGACCTGGGGGTCTACCCTTGCTTGATGCAGCCCTGGCTGGTCTGCAGCAATGTTACCATGAAGGGACTAGAATCCAGTCCAGAAAATAATGGAATTATTGCCATTATTTGAACACTCAAAGAGTGCTAGGAATGAGCAAAGGTCATTGTTATGCATTGGTTGACAATGACACATAAGGTCATACATGAACAAGAACAGAAAGTTTTTTGTGACTCACAGTGAGCAAACACCATTGTTTAAGTAAAAAGTCAAGCCTTCTTAATGAGAATGACTGAAGACCTTAAAATACCACTCTGTCATAAAGGATACAGTGAGATCTTTACCTGATGTATTCTAATAGGAGTCACTCTGTCCTATAACCTGGGGGTAATTTTATAGTTTTGACACTATGTGATTATTCAAATATAAAGTAGAATTTACTCACTATTACCTCACTTGTCAGAGTCATCTAACCTGAAAACTAAGACAACTGAATACAAACTGCTGGCCAGAGCTATGCAGTTCTGCCTGCCTATATCAATTTTGCTATTGTATATGTATTATTATTATATGGGAAACGATACTCTTTATAATGCTAGTAGGTAAGCTAAATCCATGGTATTATCTTGTGATCAATATGTTCGTGTTCTAATTCAAGCTGAGCTAATTTTTTCAGTCATGTACTGAGTTTTCAGATAGGCAGATTCATAATCACGGAAACTAATTTCAAATGTATGGCATTTTGTAGCCAGAAAAATATTGAAGCAATTCTTTATCTTTTTCAATTTATTTTTTTTTTAATTTCAAAAGGATATTTCAATCCTAAGTTTTTAGCTTGATATAATATTTAATTTGAAACTGAAGCAATTTTATCCCCCATTTTTTTCAGGAAGAAAAGTTTATTTCATTAGAAAGCCAACTTTAATTTTTCTGCTAACATAGACATAGGCACAGATGAAGGAGCAAAGCCATACCAAAATATGGTAGCGATGTAGAGTTTGCTACTTTTCTTTCTTCCAAAAAAAGGAGGCTTTTTGTTTGTTTCTCATATTTTCCATCATTTTATGGAAATTTTTGTCAGCAACAGCAGTAATTTGGTATTGCAGAAGTAAAAGGGTAGAAGGCAGATCTTAAATTACAGTATAAACAGACGTTTGTAAGTTTTTAATGGTATATTCTGAGAGGGAAATAGGTGCCCTAGTATTTAATTAAATAAATAAATACTCCTGGAGAAACTTGACTAGATGTGCCAGTTAACTATTTCAGGAAAAAATACTTTATACAATGGCTTCTCAACAAGAGGTATTGTTTTTGCTATAGGTAATAGTAACCTATTCATAGAGATTAAGAAACTCTTGATTTCTTAAGAGATGGAAACATATTTCCCTTCATAGAACTGTCAGAACTGTAGAATTTTAACTATTGGACTGATTTGATTTAAACCATCATTTGCTCATCTTCCTTTGTAGAGGTTAACTTCATAGTTGTACAAATTCCTGACATACAGCACATTCTTATTTGTAGGACCACAGTAGAAAGTATGTGGAGCAGATTTGTAATCTGAACCAAAGATGAAAATGCATAAAAGTATTAATTTTTTCATCAAATTTTGAGCATATTTAAAACAACAGAGTGTGAAGTTTACATGTCTGCAGGAAAGAACTGTCAGCACACACAAAAAATCACCCTTTCATATTTACTTTGCTTTGGGCCCAAAGTCAATAAGCCAGTTTTGAGCTGTTTAAAAGCAAGCATCGTCTCAGTAGCTGTCTAGGAATTTTGAGTAGCTAATGAATGAAGAGAGGCAGGCTCCTCTTCGGATGGTTCATCTCAACTGCCAGCTATTTGGAATGAGATGAATCATATCCCTCAGTGTACCCTTCTTTCAGGTGTGGTTTGAAAAAGAGAACACCATACAAACTGAGGTAAGATATTTATTTTTCAGACATCTAAAAATACATTAATTAATTCCCGCATTTATCATTTAAAATTAGTAATCTATCCTAAAAACAAAAATGGATTTTTTTTTTCCCAATTTAGCAAACTAGCAGCTGTACTTTATCAACAATAAGAACAAACTGCGAGGTAATGGGGATTAACGGGGTGGCCTCAGAGACTGGGTTTTAGTTCTGCTTCTGCTGTAGCCATCCAAGTTATCAAAGGCAACCTAATTAGTCTTTTTGTGCCTTAGTTTCCTTATGTGATAGAAAATAGTGGTGGAAAGACAATGGTATTGTACGCTAACTTTGATATTTGCCAGGCACTATTGGTGTTTCTGCATCAAGAATCTTGTTAATATTAAAAGAGTTGTAGGAGATAGTACTTGTGAAGTATTAAGGGCTAAGTATTAATTCTTAAACATTCATACCCCTGTAAATCCTTCATTCATAAAGAATCTTAGTGGAAAAAATGTCAGGATTTTTCAACTTTAAGAAATACAGGTTACATATCTGCTAGACAATGAGAGATACTAGAAGTTATGAGTTAGCAACAACTCACATTTTTAACAGTAAAGTAGAAAAACTGCAGGATTTCTGTTTTCAATAAATATTTGTTCTTTCAAGTTCAGTGATAAAATCAAGTACAAAGCCCATTTTTAGGAACATCTGCTGAGTGACATTAATGGTAGTCTAATTTCACTGCTGGGTTCACAGAGACACTAGGTTCCCTCATGCCATGCTAAGGCTGCCCAGAGCAGTGTTTCCAGTTCCCAAAGTACCCTTTCCTGGGAACTCAAGCTGTACTCACTGTCTTAGCACAGCCTGAGCTAGAAACTATGAATCAGAAAAATCTGGCAGGTTTCTACCCATGGCTTTGTAAGTACAGTCAGAAAGACCAGGCAGTTGAACTCAATGACCTTTGTAGGTTCCCTTGCAACTGAACTATTCTCTTCTATCTAGTCAAACTGGGATGGAGGTTTGTAAGTTGTCATATTTAAGAGTACATTGCAACTTGCAAATCTGCAACACAAATCAGAGAAAGGGAATTAAGCCTCAATAACAATTGCCATGCATCTCACAGTCTAATCCTGTCAATGAGAATGGTCCATGACACACAACTGAAATCACGTTTTTTTAAACATTTTTAATTAATACTCTTTTCTCCACCTTAGAATACATCTTCAATATACTTGTACCTGTCACATGATAGTTTTTCAACATCTCTTTGCACAAACTTGATCTGCAGTACTTGATCAACGAAGTAGCATTATTCTCACAAATAGGTCCATTGTAATAAATGAAATAAAATTCATGCATGAAGAAAGAAATGGTGTTGTGAATAAATGTTACAGGATTAGGCCCATGGTTATGCTATTCTCTGTAAGGATCTCTAAACAAAATGTGAATACACAATACTGCACATTCAAGATGTGATGTGATTATCTAGCAGCTATGTACCTAATCAACTTACATGGGTACTCACATAAGATTTTTTAAATGGGATCTGTTGCTTTTACTGTAATTGTTATTTATATGATAAGCTTTTTATTATATTATAATAAGCTTTCATAACTCAAGTCAAAGCTTGATATGAGAAGAACTTGTTATAAGAAACAGTATCTACGAAAAATAAAAGACAATCTGTGAAGACGCACTAATCAACTCTATGCCAAATAGGCGTAGGAGAGAAGCTATAGAAAAGGAGTAAAGTAATAAAAGTCACACATTTAATTTTCTATTTGACTCTTCCACACTGGTGGGTCTTTCTATTGCTGACAGAGTCTGATTCAAACGTTGGATTTACGTTATTCCCAGGAGATATAAGGTATACATTTTTGACATGTGCATGAGTTTCTTCTCCATGGAAACTTTGCAAAAATAATTTCAGAGGTTCTGGAAGCGAACTTATATGATAAATGTGTTATTTTTTTTTGCTAGTTCTAACAGAATTATAAAAAGTACTTAGTATTATCATATTATCATAGGCAAAAAAAAAAAAAAAGCTTAAATTGCTAACAGGAAGCAGATAATTGGGTGCATGTGTGGGGGTGAATGTTTGAAATTGAACTTATGAACTCCAGCAGAAGCCTTCTACTTGCTAACTGCAATCAGTATGGCCTGGTTTGAAATATTGATAACACCTGGACTAAAGGAAAGTTACCCTTCCTGAGTCCTCCAGTTAATAATGAGAAATGACTTAGTGGGCTGATCACATGATATGCTTCTGCATTTAGGCTGTTTTGGTTGAGAAAACTCGGGACTAGGGGCTCCAGAAAGGAGAGAGGATGCTGAACAGAAGGGCTCCCAAAAAGAAGTGTCCTTGGAAAGAAGAGGGCTGCCTGGAAAGAAGAAGGTGAATATCCCAGGTAGAGGAGAGATCTGGGAAGTATGGAAGACCCTGGAGATCGACGGAGACTAGTGCCAGGAATGTCCAGGGACTGTGGCTGTGGATGCCTGAGGTAGGCACCTGCAAGCAGCAGCAGAGCAGGAGATGACACGATATCCTGCCTTATCTTCTCAGGCAGCAGGGACTGGAAGGGAAGGTGAGATATTGTGAATGTGGTGGTGGCCATGAGTGAGCAAGCTTGAGAGAACTGGGCAAGGTAAGGGCTTTGCTCTCCTTCTATCTCAGACACAGCCCTATGCCTAGATCCCATGCAGGTGGATGTTTGTGGTCTTGCCTCTGACAAGTCAGAGGGTGACTGAGGATGAAGCAGTCATACCAGTTAATCACATTGCATTCATTGCTTGCTGGCTTTAGAAATCTGGGGTATTTATTTCTTTATTTTAAATTCATAAAGATAAGGGCAAATTCATACTAGCTTTGGCATGCATACCGATTAGTAGCAGCTTCTATTTCTTCTCATTATTTACACCAAAACAAATGATCTCTTATCAGCCAGTCCCTACATATTTGTGTGTTTGTTATGATCATCATTAACACACTGAATTGACTGTGTACACACAAGGCAGACAAACAAAACAAGGATATAGTAACACATACTCTTACTGATATCTGGAGGTACAGAAATAATATTCATGGCCTTCTAGTGAACGCAGGGGAGAAGCTGCTGTTACTTTCAGGATGAGAACAGGCACCAGAAGACCCTGCTTGTGGCTGACAACCAGCAAAAGGTAGAACAGTACTGGTAGTTTAAGAACTCATTTTCAAGCCTTCAGATGGCACTTTAGAGCTTTTCTCCTGAAGGAGCAGAGTACATTAAAGCTCTTAGGGAATAACACAGCCTTCGAGATCTGGTTTGAGACTTCTTGGGCCAAAGGATGAGGAGGTGGGTGATGAATCTGTGGGTGGGTAGGGGCAGGGGAGGAGCTGGAAGCCTGTGCCTGCAGCCTGGATGGTGCCAAGGGAGCAGGGTGCATGTGCCTGTCCTGCTGTCTCTGCTACGGTGCAGCAACAACCACTGCCTATACAGGCAACATCCTGGCCCGAAGCAACAGCAGGAACAAGCCTGTCTATTCTGATGTTCTGGCAGTCTTAACCTAGTAACTACACAATAGCCCTACAGCAACCTCTGGCCCTTATTTCTCCATACTTATGTGTCTTAATTATGCATCACACACACATATAGATGCTGAACCGCTACTGAATTCTCAGCATGGCATCTCCCTTTAGCTTCACTGGGTATTACAATGGCCTATTTTCCTTGAAAAGCATGTCCTAAGAGAGATATCAGGTGTAATTTTTTTAACTGACAAATGTATTAAATTGACATTTCAAACCTGTAGGGTCAAGCTCAGATGTGTATTGTAGATTAACAAAGACAAATGAGTTTGATGATTTCACTATTTAATCTTTAAGACTGCTTTCATTTCATCAAAGTTATTGACAGGTTGAAATCTTATTCCCAGGACTGATATATTAAAATTATTGCTGTCAAACAAAGTGACAAAGCAAAATAATCATGTATGCCTTTTTATATCAAACCACTAAATATTCTTTTATATATATATATAATAAATTTTGAAGTTAATAATAAAAGTCACTTTTCCTAGTTCATTCCAATAGCTCGGAGGCAATAGAATTATAATTGCCAACTGTATTTCTTCTTTGCCAATTGCCTGGAGACCTGCAGGACCACTCCTTAATCATACTCTGTAACTCCTTTTTCACAGACCAATGAAAAGATCTGAACACATAATGCGTCCTGAAGAACTATAAATGCAAACTGCAGATGGAAACTTGTTTCATTCACATATGCACCTCTACAAAGCATGTGCTTTTACAGATTGAATTTCACCAAACTGAGCATGATTTTACTTGTTCTGTCACTGAATTCAGTGGCAGTTGAGAACTAGGCATGATGTCCATATTGTAATCCTAATGCTCACAGTCTAGCTAGGGATGACAGGCTCAAACAAATGGAAGGAGATACAGCATTGCACAACACATACTTTGTAGAATAACATTATGCTTGAAGCCTAAGGGCAGACTAGACATGAGTATGCTGGAAAAAATGTCCTTGGGTTAATAAGTAGAAGACACCATCTTGTACACTCGCATAGGCAGTTCCTGTGTCATATTCTATGTAATAGTCATATATAAAACCATATATGTGACTATATGTGTGTGTGTGTGTGTACAAACATTCACACACACACATGCATACATACTTACATACTCATACACACAGATATGTGTTTAATATACTCCTTCTGGGATATGCTAAATGGTTAGTTTGATCACATACAGATATTCTTCTGTTTTTTTGTTGATGTCTGCCTCAACAGTTGTTTTGCTTTCTGAAGTACATAATCAGGTCATTACTAACAGCTTTTGCAAGAATAACAATTGTTTGTAGTATTGTTCATTATACCCATTTTTTTTTTTTTTTTTTTTTACTGGTGGTGGTATTGTCCAACTCCTTTTTGCTAAGGTGCTTTGTAAGTATAAACATGCTGATATAAACCCCACTGGCTAAAGCAATACTTCGTCAGCATAGTCTCGACTTCTACTAAGAGATATACCCGTGTTCAAGGAGCTATAGCAATAAACTTGTTTACAGAGTGCTCTAGGAAAATCTGTCTTAATTTGACACAAGAGCTAGTTAAATTTCATCTGCAAACACAGCAGAGCACTTGAGTGATTTAATTTCATGTGTGGTAATGCTGCTGAAATCAAAGCAGTTATATGATGACCATAGTTCATAAATTTAAAACTAAAAAATACAGAAATCCTTTTATTACCTGTGGGGATTAGTAAATCTTCAGCTCTAAACAATGTATATAATATTCCAAGATATATATTTAAGCATACTGAATTGGAAATTTTTAGTGTGAAGGATTAACTAATACAGGTAACAGGCCTTTATAGATCCCTTGCAAAAGTATTCCTGTATAGACTTTAATACATTTGAAATTCTGGAGGCTGGGGGTTGTCCATTAGGTGGCACCAAATTTTTCCATTTGTATGGAAAGTGTAGGCAGCAGAAAGAAGTGTTTAGCTGTCAGGTGCTCTCCCAGTTTGTCTTGATTCAGAGGTAAGACCTCTGAAACGACACTGAAGCTTGTCAGTGTGTATCACTGCCAGGTCTCATCCAGACAGGCAAGGGTGTGCTTTAGCCCTTGTGTAACTAACTGTTAGCCTGGCGTAAGGCTGTTTTTATCTTATCTACTATCCTGCTTGCATTGCATTCAGCATGGGTCACTGTCACACTTGAAGGTATTTTCAGTTCCTTCTTTGGAGCTTTGCTTTTTCCTAAACAGGGAGAGTGTTTTTCTTTTCTCATGCTCTCTACAGCTACTTAATCAGAAGAGAGCCCCTACTTATCAACTAATCCCTCAGCTTCCACTGTGCAAATTGCAGAGCTATTACTATCACTGAAATAGCCCGATACATCAAGGAATCGTACAGTTATCTGTGATAAGTAGATGAAAAATTCTCTTTTCTTTCTTTAGTATCGTCTAAGACTAAAACTGTTTCTGCTTCCCTGTTAGCACCAGTCATAAAAGTCCCTGCCAAGAAATTATCCTTTCGTTCTTTCTTTCATATACCTCTCAGAACATCTCAGTTCTTTCTGATCAGTCTTTTCAGATCCTTTTGGAAAAAATAATCAGTAAACATAATACAAATCTTTGCTGTATTTAGACATAAATCAATCCTTATTTCTATTTAGCTGTCCCCAAACTGTGTATATGAGCAGCTAATGTATGACTGATATGGATTGATTCCACTTCACCCACACAATGACAGAAGTAATTTAGCAAGCTCAGCGCTCACACAGTGATGAACATCGTCTTGAATGACTCATTTCCTGTCACTGTGTCATCTTAAAGGTTAATTTCACGGGGTTCTGTACAGCACATGATGTAGTAAAGAAGCAAGAATCAAGGCTTCTATTCATTTAGATGACTGGTCAGCGCAACTAAATGGCTCTGTCATTGCACTTGGGCAGATAAATGGTACTCGTCTAACTTTCCTGTGCAAATAGATTCTAATGAGGAACAGAAGTACATGGGAGATTGCTTTTCACCACGTGGATTTCCACACAGATCTAGAAATCCTTTGGTTTAGCACTAACCAGGTCATCCCGTAACATCCTCTGTACCCCTGCCTGCTCTTCTGTACCTTGTGCCTGCCATAATGTAGCTGACATGCAGCCTAAACCTCCAGCATAGGACTGTTCCAATTTACTATGCGTTTGTAATCTGGACTGTCTTGTATAAGCTGTGTATAAGCTCATAAACCTGGGCTAAAGCAACACAGTTGGTACCGTTGCACAAAACAGCAGTTGTTAGGAGTCTTCTCCTGGCCCTGGTGAGAAGTACTCAGAAGGATAGGTGGCCTTAGACCCTATAGCGCTTCCAAAAACCTAATTCTCATAAAGCAACAGGGCCTGTGTGTGGTACCAAAACCAGCCTTGTTTGTCTGGGTATGTCTTTGAAACATGGTCCAGACACACTTCTCCCCAGCCTGAGCTGGGAGCAGTAAAGGGGTACAAGTAAGCACTTATGAAGAATCCAGACCTCTTCTCTTTGTTTATAATTGCCAGTTACTTTTTGTAGATGTGCATGTCTGGCACCCTGTTCCTGCTGACCTTTTAGGAATAGATTTATGAAAACAACAACAAAACAAAATCTTTTACACTTCCAAAGACTAAGAAACATCTATGGTACAAGAACTACTTCTGGAAGATTGTACAGCTCTTTCTCATCAGAAAAACTATCTGTATCATCTTTAAGGCTGTATTGACTTTTTAAGACTTCATACTTCTCAGTTATTAGCATGTCCTTTTGGATCGGCAGCAATGAGTTGCCAGGAAAATGTGCCTTAGTTATGAGTTATAGGTATAGGCATAATATTACATAGGTAGTTGGATAAAACTCACTTTAGATCACAGAACAGTATTATTAAATCAATTCATATATTTCGGTAGGATTATTCTCAGAGTTTAGAAGTAGACATAGAACTGCAGATTCTGTATCTTGTGCATTATTATCAACCTTTATCACCAAAAATACAAAATATTTTCTCTATTTCCTTAATATTAGGAGGCAGACACTTTTTTCAAATCTTTTCCAGGTCAGATCTTATTACTCAAACTGTTTAATTCTAATTCAAGACCTAAATGAAAGTGTACAGTCATTCTGCATGCTTTATTTTGGACTGACAGTACTCACATTCAAAAAGATGATGGATTAAAATATAAACATATGAATAACATACTTCTTAATTTGCAGATGTTTGTCATACAGCAATATGACAAACATTGAGCTCAAACATCATTGAGCAATCCTTTTTGTAAAAATCAGTGTAAGATTCAAAATTATTGTAGGTTAAAAATCCTTGTCAAATGATAATGTATCAATGAACCCAAACAGTCCAAACTCCAGTCCAAATTATATTGGCATATTTTCAAAATTGGTTTCCTAATTTTATTTTTCAAAGTTTGCATTTACAGATGTAAATGAATGGTCAAAATGCACAGTAAAAAAGCCCATATTTATCATAACATTGGGTATCCTCAACATTGCTTCTAAGAAACTCAACTTCAGTGTCACACCTTCTTCAGTCTCTGTCACTTATTAATGCTGTGAATTGTTAATCAGTCTAGTGTCTTCCAGTGAAAAGATGAACAGCTAAATACAAATCAGTTACCTTAAATTAAATAGTTAAGTAAATGTCTCTGTATCACCTGCTGCCTGTTAAGCACTGGCTCCTTCAAGAGTCCTGGTAACTATCTGGTGATTATTTTAATCTACCTCTGGTCAAAATCAAAGAAATTAATGCTGCATTGCAGTTGAATCTAAGCTGTCTGTTTTTTTCCTGAAATAAGGAAAAAAGCAGACACACAACAACAACAACTACAAAATCTCAGGAAATTGCTCCCTCCCAGTTACTAAGCTAGAAGTGTGATATCTGACTATAACCTAAAGCTTGGTTTGGAGTGAAGTGATACATGCAGTGTGGAGGTAAATTGTTATTACTAGCCATGGCCAGTATGAGTTTTAGAAGCTGAATTGGCTAATCGCTAGACGAAAACCTACACCCTGCACAGAGATTTCATTAAAAGAAAATTCAGCTGGAATGAGCATCACCGTCCTGCAAGGGCTGGAGAGTTTTACAGTTTCACTGGAAATAATTTTTAAGAAATGTACTGTTTCATAACTTGATGGTTTGGGGAACAACAAGTACATGGACAGTAATGCTAGAAAAAAAGCAAGAGGTCAACAAGCAAGAAGTAACATGCTGAACGTCTGCATTTCCTATTCATGTCAGCTGGGGGAGAAACTGCTCAGCACCTCTGACTTCCTTGGCACATTGTAACTTTCACTCCTAGGAAAATGACAGTTAACAACTTATGTGACTTGAGATGTTGAAGAAGAAAGTCACCAAATGGAAGTGTATGCCCAAGAGCAAAGGCTGGACTATCACAATTCTTCTTTTAATCGTTATGTGGCGATACTGAATGAGAGATGCCAATGTCACAATAGTCACTTCTAGACATTCTCAAAATTCATCAATTTTTGCTTCACAATGAAGTTTTAATAAAGTCTTATTAAAGTGTTAAGCTTCTTAAAAATTATTTTTTA
>VXAL01004282.1:333-43885 GCA_013399475.1 Chauna torquata
CCCCCCGCCGCCCGGGGCCTTTTGTTTTTGTGGGGGGGCCGGGGGGGGGGGGAATCCGCCGGGGCCGCCCCCTCCCGTGGCTCGGTGCCCGCCTCCCGCGGTGGCACCGCGCGGGGTGGGACCGGCGGAGACCCTGACCCGGCGGCGGGGCCGTGCGGGTTGCCACAAGCAGGTGATCAGGAGGAGGGGGGCGGCAGCGTGTGCGGCAGGACTTGGATACCACAGGGGATTTTAACAACAGGGGATGAGATGCAGGGTCATGACAATACAAAATTCGTATTTCTGTCCCCATGCCCACAGCGATACACTCGCAGTAAGCCTAGTCCACGACTCAGAAGCCAGGGCTCGGGCTCTCCAAAAGTGCAGCAGCCTGCAGACCCCCAGTCCCCACCCCGGCCCCAGTTTTTCCCGACCCCTGCCTACAGCTGCAAGGCGAAGTCCCGCAGCACTGGCCGACCGCAGCACCCAGCCTGGCCTCCTGAGAGCGGCCACGGCATGTGGGCTGGGACAGAGCCACTCTGACCCCTGCGTCACTCACCTGTGGCTTCTACAATGCCCTCGAAGATGATGATGATCTCGAACTGCTCCCTCTTCAGTGACTCTGCCGACATGTCCCAGAAGGGGCTGCCTTGGTTGATGACGTGGCAGATGATCTGGGGCTCCACCAGGAACAACCTGTCCTCCCCAGTGTCGTAGCCCAGGTTCAGCTCTGACTGCTCCAAGGGGATGAACTCCCCTTCTTTGGTCTGTCTGGATTTGATCAGTTTGGCTCTTATTTTTGCATCCACCATGTGGCTCTCCCGGAGGTCCCCGATGCGGAACATCAGGCAGAGCTTCTCATCCCGGTGGGAGATGACACAGTTTTTGCTGAAGATTAAGGTCTGGGCACGCTTCTTGGGCCTAGAGATCTTCACAAACATGCACCCCACCATAAGGGCGTCGATCATGGACCCAATGATGGACTGTGCCATGAGCAGGATGATGCCCTCCGCGCAGTTGGCTGTCACGAGCCTGGAGCCGTAGCCAATGGTCCTCTGGCTTTCCACAGAGAAGAGTAAGGCAGATATGAAATTGTCCACATTCTCGATGCACGCCTTCCACTCCGGATCACCGATGTGGTTGACATCACCCCTTATCCACGCATCGAAGAAATATATGGTGCCAAAGACAACCCAGGTGACAATATAGCACATCATGAAAACGAAGAGGAACCAGCGGTACTTGAGGTCCACGATGGTGGTGAAAATGTCTGAGAGGAACCTCTTCTTCTCCTGGATGTTGCCCAGGTTCACCTGGCACTTGCCCACTTTGGTGACATAGCGCTGGCGCCGCTGCTTGCTCGCCAGGCCAAGGGGCCGCTCATCCTCCATGAGCTTGCAGCGCCGGGTCTGCAGCCTCTCAGTGGCGGGGATGGAGAAGATGCTCCGGGTGGGCATTTTGCTCTGTGCGGGGCTGGGGATGCTGGGCACGCTGCGTGCATGCTGTGGGTACCAGCGGGAGGTGGCATCCCATGGTGCAGGTGGGGGGTCATGGCGCGACAGGCGGCGGTGCTTGGGCAGGTCGCCAGCACTGATGGAGACGCTGGGCCAGCGCCTGGTGGGTGTGACGGCCTCCGAGTCCGCTCGGCTCCGAAGCAGAGCTGGCTCACTGGGGACATCAGTGCTGCAGGGCGGGGAGAGGTCATTTGGGACCAGGGCCCATCTCTCGGCAGCGTCAGAAGCCGCTTGCTGCTGGCTGTCATCTGCCAGGAGCACAGGGACGGCCGGGACTTCAGGCTGCAAGGGGAAAGGCGCCAGCCCACATTAAACCACTCTCCTCGTCCTCTGCGCTCTGAGCACCGAGCCTCACTTGCCGGGGAAGCTCCGCTCCTCACGCAGGACAGCGGGGACCTGTGCGGAGCCCCATGGGTGGCATGCCCGGGGTGCAGCCCTACCTTCTGGGGGAAGGTGCCATAGCGGCTGGTGTCAGTGGGCGGCCGCGGCAGGTAGGCCAGCATGTGCCTGGCGGTGGGTGCCTGTGCGGGCGGGATGGAGTTCCTCCGGCCCCGGGGCTCCTCGCGTGGCAGCCAGCTGACACCCACGCCGTTGTGGGCACAGAGGCCGCGCTCCCGCTGAGGCTCCATGCTGCTGCCGGCGGCAGGAAGCACCGCGGCCATGGCGCAGGGTGCTGCGGGAACAGAGGGGTAGCATCAGGTGGGGTGCGGGATGCACAGGCACTGGGCTGGGCAGGGATGGGGGTGTCAGGGGTGCCTGGTCCCGCCAGCACTGCCTGGTCCTGCCAGCAGCCCCTCAGGGCTGTAGCAGGTGAAGGATGCTCGTGCATGGTCTTGTGGGGGTGTCTGGGCTGGGGGTGGCTGCCAAGGCTGCGGTAGCAGCATGGGTGAGCACAGGCAGTGCCGTGGAGCTGCGGGTGAGCATGGAGGGTGGCAGTGTTTCCTGCGGGGGCTGGCTTCTGTTCTCCCGGCCAGCGGAACATGGCAGTGCAAGGAAAGGGCTCCCATGTTCCCTGGGAAAGGGCAGCGGGGTGTTCAGGCTCCACGATGCTGAGGGAGCAGCAGGGCTGGTGCTGGGGGCATCCCCGCCTCTGTGTCTCTGCCAGCTCTTTGCCCCCTCCCAGCCCAGCGGCACAGTCCCAGCGAGGGGACAACCCTGAGTCCTGCACGGGGCTGGCATCGTAGCAGAAATCCTGCAGCTGAGGCCCTAGGTCGTCTCACAGCGAGATTGCTTTGGTGGTGGCAGTAGGGGGGGGGTCAGAGCTGTCGCTAATGACAGCCCCTCGCTCACCTGAGGTGGTTTGAAAAAAGAGTTCCATCGGTGGGAAACAGACCCAAAGCCCTTGCTTGTATTAGAGACATCTAGAGAGCCCTGGCACATTGTCTGGGGATCACCTCCCACTCAAAGAGTTGATGTTAATACAGTTTTTCATAGAAAGACAAGTTGGATGTGACACAAAGTGCTACTTAGAAATGCAAACAGCATCTCAAAGGAGAGCAGGAGAACAAAACGCCCCAGCAAGGCGGGCGAGCCCCTGCCATGGCGGCTGTCGGGCCCTGTGTCCCACCTGCCAGGTCTGTGGGAGTGTCCGTGGGAGAGACGGCGTGGCAGGGCCAGTGAGAGGCTCTGCACCTCTCGCTGCATCTGAACCGCACCCTGCTGCTACAAGGGGAGGCAAGGTGTTAGCCCCACACGTGGCTGGGGAAGTGAGACGCAAAGTTCGGGAGGGGTGAGGTGCGCGCCAGGGCTGGGAGAGGAGGCTGCAGCAGGTGGCCTGGAGCGAGAGCCCTGTCTGCAGAGAGCCCCGGGAATCTCCCAGAGGAAGCGAGCTGTTAATCTGAGTCCCCCTAAACCGTAATCCCGTTAGCCACATTTCCGCAGCAGCTCCTGCACGGTCTTGCTGCCGCTGTGCTGCGGGTGCCTGGCTGTGATGGGGGGTGCTGTCCGTGTGGCTGTCCCATGGCCGGCAGCACGGCACGGCTGTCGTGCACTTGCACCACAGTCCCTCGCACCCAGGGCATCCGCTGTGGCTGGAAGAACACCCAAAACACCCTGAGGGCAGATGCTGGAGGCTCAGGATCTGTGGGGCCCCTGCTCAGGTGATGGAGCTGAGCTGGACCGGGGGAAGCACCAGATGGCTAAGCCAATTACCGGCCCTAATTGCTTTGCACCACCTGGGGATGGAGGTGGCTTCCTCCCAGGAGGGAGGTTGAGCAGCTCTGGCAGCTGTGTGAAGCAGGCACATTCCTGGTGGTTACCTGCAGCTTGTTGCCAGGCCCTGTCACTGGAAGACTGCTGTAATGCCAGCCAGCAGCATTACTTAGGGTTGGGAAGCCCGGCCAGCTGCAGGACACAGCTCCGCGGGGTACAGGAGCAGGGAGGCGGTGCGGGGGTACCTGACTGGCAGAGCCCCCTCCCCGTCAGCAGGCTGCAGCCTCGCAGTGCTCACAGCAGAATCTGCCGCAGCGCAGCTCTGGGTGCTTGTCCCCTGAGGGGAGAGGCAAGGGGCCCTGCTGCCTTGTCCAGCATCCTCTGCCTCGGCTTCTCGGTCCTCATGTGGACAATCTGGTCATCCGTGGAGCATGGCGGGCGCCTGGAGGCTGGGGTCTTGGGGCAGCTGGGTAGAGAAGCTGCAGACAAACAAATTCTGTGATGGACTGATCCTGCTTCAGGCTGGTATGTACACAATGGGCAGTCCCAGGCCTCCGCGCACGAGCTTCCCACAGAAACCCTGTCCCAGCTGTCCCTGCCAAGCAGCCACGCATGGTGGGCGAGCTGCATGCCACAGGGCTTCACTGCTCCCCGCCTGCGTCTGTCGAGCTTTCCTAAGTTAACTAACTGCCCGCTGTTTAACAGCACTTCTTTTGTGATTCAGTGAATCCTGGTTGCAGGGGAGCTAGAAGCCCTATGCGCAGAGGAATATTTACAACAAAAATGAATAAAGAAGAGGGGAAGTGAAAAACAATCACGGTTCAGCATACATCCCCACTGTGTTGGTGTGGCCACTTCTGCATTGCTGTCTCTGCATCTCCTGGGTTGGACTGTGACAATTGGTCTAACAAGGTTTGGGGTGAGAGTTTTAGCTCAGAAATAATTATCTGCCTTAATTATTCCCTTCCTCAGTGCCAGCTGAGAGCTGACATCTGGCCTCCATGCGCCCTCTGTGCGGGGCTGGGATCAGTTTCTCTGCTCTTCCACCTTCCTCTGCAGCAGGAAAAGCAGCAGAAAGGGCAGAAGCTGCAGAAGATCCTACAGGTTTGAAGATCACAGTTCCCACAGGCATAGTGGCAGCAGATCTGTGGTGAGACATTTTATAAAGACAAGAATTTCTGAAAATCCTAAAGTCCTTTATTTTAAGATGATTTCCCTTGACACGCTACAGCAACTGCCCCTGCCAAATCATTATGTTTAGAGATTTGTTTTCCAAACCATGTGCGAGTCCTTCAACAGACACCATGTGAGACTCTTGGGCATGAATTTTGGATGCCCAAAGAGGTGACTTGGCACCGGAGGGCCAATGCTGCACAGGTACGGATGGCCACACACACAGCTCTCAAATCCAAAAGGCTGGGGATGAGAGGGGCAATGCAGCGTCACTCTGTGCCTGCTGTCCCTGAGCCCTCCTGCCTCATCACTTGTGCCATCTTAGCCCTATTTCATGGCAGGAAGTGCCGCAGGAGGTTGCGTTCCTGGAAATCCTGGCAGCGAGGCAGGATTGCTCCGACCCATGAGGATGGGAGCCCAGGCTGCCAGAGGACCAGTGCTCAGCTCTGCACATCTTTTGAGCATCACCTGCTTTGGGAAGCGCTGACTGCCAGCACCCTCAGGTGAAGTGCTCTGGCTCCCGCAGTGTCTCTGCCCCATCACCTCCTGCCACTGTCCCATGGCTGCTGCCCCAGCCCGCAGTGCAGCCCTCACGCCATGGACACGCGCCCCAGCTCACAAACGCGGTGATGTCCAGGACAAGCCAGAACAGAGGGGCTGGCCTTGCAGACGCCCTCGGCATCACGATCCTGCCCCACCCCTGCCCCTCTCTTCCTGAGGACAGTGGCCGTGAGACCCCGGCTCATGCAGCCCCGCGTGGCAGCAGTGCCCGCAGACCCCAGGGGCACCTACCGCATCTCCAGGCACAGCACCTGCCAGGCGGGAGTGGGCACGGCCAGCGGATCTTGGCCTCTGCCCACACCTATGGCTGATCTTGGGCCACCCCGGTGCGGTCCCGTCTGCTCTTGGGCATCTTCCAACCGTTTCTGGAGGAAAAATCCTCTCCTGGCTGTGCAGCAGAGCTTATGGGAGGGAAGGGGAGCTTGGCAGCATCCTCCAATCCTGCTCCAGGAGAAGAAGGTCACCCACTAATCTCCCTCAATGACAGGCAGAAATACCTCAAGATGATTTAATTGGAAGGGCTTGGGCAAGAAGCAGATGCGCTGTGGGGGGCTCAGCGGCTGGCGTGTGCAGCGGTGGCATGGCCTCCCCTCTCCTCCTGCCCCAGCCCCCCAGCACAGAGCAGGGCTGGCTTTCAAGCCAGGAACACCGGCTGCTCGTGGCTTCTGCTCTCTTATCTGTCTGCCTGTGATGAGCGAGGTCCAGGTGCAGAAAGGTCCAACACCTTGGGCTGCAGGCGAGGAGAAGCTGCGGCCCCTTCCCTGGCCAGGTGCTGGGGAGGCTCACAGCCACGCGCAGGAGGACCGAGCTCCTCCAAGGAGTGCTGCTCCATGCAGCCCTTCCCGGTGCATATGAGGTCCATGGGCGTGCCTGGCCCGGCAGCCCCGCGCTGAATCCGGGGCTGGAGTTCGCCTCCCAAGCAGGGGCTGCATGCAGACAGACCCCGGCACCTCCCGACCCTGGAGTTCCCGCGCAGATCGCGATGCCCCGGCAGGGACCCACCAGCTGAAGCCGGAGCAGGCGAGCGGCAGTCCCGTGGGGAGGAGTGCTCCTCTGCGGGGCTTGGGAGCCACCCCGGGCAGCTGCACGGCGAGCGCTGCTCTGGACAGGGCGAGGGGGGCTGCCTGGCGCTGCTGGCAATCACTCCTGCCAGGCATCCTCCACAGGAGGATTCCTTGCCCTCATCCTCACGATGACTAGTTCCCCATCTAGTTTTAGGAATGGGATCATCAGCAAAGGCTGGAAGACATCCCCTCCATCTATCTGGTTCCCTTGTGTGTGTCACCAATTAATCCATTGTCCCACTGACATCCACCTCAACACAAGGGGTGCTGAGACCTGCAGGACAGGGATAATGCACCTCGAGGTCTCATTCTGCTGGATGCTACTCTGTTGCGTTTAAAGTTGGATCCCTACAGCAAGAGGGTTAAAAATAGCAAAGGTAGCACAGAGGTTATAAATAAGTATTCAGCCACAGCCTTACACGGCTCGGGGTTACCAACACGGCACAGTTAAGTCTCCACAACTTGCACTTGGAGCCAGCTGTGACTACAGACCTCTGCTCACCCCACTTCCTGCAGGTGACAGCTGCTGCCCTGCCGCCTGCCTGGGCTGGTGCTGCCCGTGGGAACCGGTGAGGGACGGCGGAGCAGGCAGGGATAAAGCAGGCAGATGCACGTCCCCCTGCGTGACTGGCGGTGGCCTGTGCAGCCGGGGCTGCCGGTGCAAATACCAGCCACAGACATTGCCTGGAGGCAGCTTGCAACCGGCAGGACCACGGGGATGTGTCCAGAGCCAATGCCTGCGGGCAGGTCCTGGCTGACAAGGGGGGTTTGGGACATCCGAGTTTCCCACATGCTTTAGCAAGGGGCAGGGAAGGAGGGTGAGAGACAGGCAGAAAGCAGCGGCAACAGTGCCCAGCACAGGATGCGTTACAGCAGGAGGATGCAGCAGCACAGCAGCCCTCAGCCAGCACTGAGCAATGGAAAGCAGGATGTGTACCCAAGAGATAAAGCTATCCATTCCTAGAGCAAACAGGTTCCTGCGCTTTTTTTTAAAGGTCTCCCCTCTTTCACTAGGTTTGTATTCCAGGAAATTGGCAGTGGCTTGGTGCTGGAGATGTGGGGCACGGAGGCACCACCAGCTCAGCTGTGCCGAGTCCTGCATGGATCCAAGCCCTCTCCTCAGCGAGCTCAAGACGCGGAGGTCCCACATCCCAGATGCACGGGCACGGTGCCCAGCGCTGGGCTTCTGGCCCCGGCCACAGCAGCACTGACACCGCTGCTATGATGAGGAAGAAACAGTAATTTACCAGCCTTGCCCCCTAATATCCTTCTTGGTAACAAAGAGGGCAGATGAATGAGAGATTAGTCACTAATCTCTCAATGAAGATGAATCAGAAAGCTGGACCTTGTGCCCCATTTGTGGGACTAGGCATGCAGGAACAGATGGGAAGCAAGCGTCAACAGAAAGTTAGGATTTTCTATATGAAGTGGTCTCTCCTTTTCCCCTTTTCCCATACCTTTTTTACAGCAGGATATTTTCTCTCAGTGACAACAGGTCCAATTTTCCCAAAGTGACATCCCAACTCTACCTCTATGTCCCAGCTCCCCTGGCACTTAAACGCAGATAACCCCAGTGATCAGCCAATGCTGTTCTGAGAACACGTTTGCGAAGCCCTCTCTGAGGACACGAAGCACTGCAGCGAGGGTAAAGTCCAGCCCTGGTGCAGCAGAGACTTCCAGGATCTCTACCTCTGCCTCTCAGACCAGAGGACCCATCACACGGAACTTGGCTCTGCTGAAGCAGCCTCTGGGCAAAGAGGTATGCCAAAGGCAAACATTTTGCTCTTTGTGGCTTTACTCACGTCAAGCACCGGTATGTGTTTCCCTTGGCGCTGCGTGCACTGCAGCGCATGGTGCTCCAGACTGGGCAGAGATCCACATCTCCCCTCGCCCGCTGCGCTCAGCAGGGCATGGGGTGCGCGCGGCTGCGCCGCTCTGTCCGTCTGTGAGCGTGTGTGGAAGGAGCAGACCTGGGAGTGCCTGCAGGGCCTGGCTCCGCAGCAAGGAGAAAACCATTTCTTTGGAGCAGCTGCTTCCAGTTCAGCCTCGGTGGCCTGGGGCATGAGGCTCCCTCCCAGCACCACCACTGTGATGAGAAGATGCTCCCTGGAGAGCCGGTCTGGAGGAATGCAAAGAAGACTACTACATTTACAAAAGGCTCCTCAACTGTGAGGAGTGGCGTAGGAGCACAGGCACCTTGCTTTCCAGACACAGAAGGGAGAGTGTTCTGCAGAACAGCATGCGTGGGTCTCACACCAAGTGTGCGATGCGGGGATGCTCAGCCCGGCTCCTCCGATCGCTCCCATCAGCACAGGGCAGCCACGCTCAGGGCAGAGCTGCCTCTCCCCCCAGCAGCTCATAAGACTTCACTGCTGCCTGTTTGTAAAGCCACTATTCACAGAAAACTCGCTTAAGCTAAACCCATGCTGTCATTACCTCACTCGCTGTGAAAGTGCTTCCCAGCTGGGATCCTTCCTGCCTGCACGCTGAGCAAACAGGCAGCACCGTCCTCTGCTCCTCCGGCAGAGGTGCAACCTCTGTGGAAGCCCCAGTCCTCCACTGAGCTCCTGTGGCAGCTCTCGAAACCTCCCTGGGTGTTTATTTAAGGACTGAATGAGGGCCAATGCCTTAAATCCTCCCAAGAAGAGCCTAATGCTGCAATTGCCAGGAGGGGAGAGGTGCTTTCCTCCAGGCGCCCCATCCCCTGCCGCAGCTGGCAGCTCCTCTCCCCTCCCAGCTGGGGCTGGAGCTGCCACTCGTCCGGAGCCTCACTCTGCCAAGACTCTCACTTCAGGGTTCCTGAGGCTCAGAGGATTTGCATGCTTTTGCTTAACCCTCCTGCGTACGGCATGGCAAGGCAGGACCACTGCAGCATATGAGCTAGGTTTGCCTTGAAGCAATACTGCCCACATGCAGGGATACAAACCCCTGCCCTCTTGGGACTCCTGGGGATGTCCTCTCCGAAGAACCTGCCAGCCCAGAGCATCTGCCCCTGGCCTGTACCAGTGGTGTAGGGACAGGACAGGTGGAAAATGGAGAGAGCTGGGCTGCACAAGCTGCCAAGTGCTGCATGCACGGCGGCAAGGGGGAAGTGGGGGGAGAGGGAATGGAGCATGGGGTTGATGCTTGGCTTTCCAGAACAGCTTCACTCCCTCTTGTACCTAGTTTTTCCTGCCTAGCCAGCAGTGCCTTCTTTTAACTCAGCAAAACCAACAAGGCACAAAAATGATTGTAGCCACACCCAGAAATTAGAGGTATAAGCTTGAATTTACCCCTGCACGACTCCTCTGAACACCAGAAACAAATAGCAGCACTCTGTCTGTGGCTGTCAACAGAAACAGTGCATTCATGGAAATCCACACCATAAATACACAGCTCCAAAAGTGTTAATACCAAAAGCTTCTGCTCACCTAAGCTTATCTCAGCCCCACCAGCGGAGCCGGCGCACAGCTTACAGACGCAGCGTTAGCATGGCTTGGAGCTGCAACACAAAGGTCCAAGTGGGTGCAATGTTTCTCGTGCTCTTCGGGTGGGTCTCGTCCTGTGTCACCACTTTTGTGCCGCTCTGGAAGAACCTCAACTTGGACTTAAATGAACTGGAGATGTGGACCATGGGGCTCTGGCAGGTCTGCATAGTCCAGGAGGAGGGAGCCACAGAGTGCAAAGCGCACGACTCCTTCCTTGCTCTGCCGCTGGAGCTGCGTGTGTCCCGAATCCTGATGTGCCTCTCCAATGGGCTGGGGCTTCTTGGATTCCTCCTCGCCAGCGTGGGCTTGGACTGCTGGAAAACATGTGAAGAAAAACCTGACCTAAAGAAACGGCTCTTGCTTGCCGGAGGAGCGGCTTTCGGCACGTCAGGGATCATGACCCTTGCGCCGGTCTCCTGGGTCGCCTATAACACAGTCCTTGAGTTTTGGGACAAAACCATTCCCAACATCGTCCCGCGATGGGAATTCGGGGAGGCAATGTTCCTGGGGTGGTTTGCTGGATTCTTCCTTGCAGCAGGTGGGTTGCTTCTTATCTATACCACCTGCTTAAACAGGACTGAAACACCAGCCGTACCTTCAGCAGTCTGCCCCCAACATCCAGCGATGCAAGGTCCAGCTAGGATGTCACCATGGAGTCACCGCTCACACTCCAAAAACGCGGACCTGGTAATTTAAGACTTGCAGCACCATGTCCTGTGCAGCTCCTGTCTGTTCAGCTTTCAGAGACAGTTCTTGCATTTTACAAGATGATTTGCTAATTCCTAAGACAGTGTCGCAGCTTTTTTTTCTTCCCATCTGTGTCTGTCTGCTTCACTTTTTTTTTTTCTTTTTCCTTTTTTAAAGAGCAACAGCTTTTTCTGCAACACTTGCAAACTGAGCCTAGTGTTGTAAGCCAAGAAAGTAAACAGAGCAGTAAAGAGCACTTCATATTTCTGGTTACATTTGCAGTATAATCACTTATAGCTTACACTATACTAGCATTCCCTGGAAATCTCCAATAGTCAGGAATGTAATCATTGTAACACTTATGTCCAAGCTGAAAAGTTCATTCCATGAATGTCCATTTCACTTAAAATAAATTATTTCAGTCATCATCAATATGTTTCTGTGCTCTGAAAAATATAACTGCATCTTACACAGTACATGGGAAGACTGGGGATGAAGGGTCTGATCTTTAAGGAACAAGGCTGCTGTTTCAAGATTTTGTTCATCCAAAAAGGCTTAGGAAAAAAGAGAAGATGGAAAAGAAAGGAGAGAGGGGAAACAAAAGCATGAGTTGATACAAAATACCGTGCTCCAAAGGCAGAAAGCCAGTGGCACTATCCTGGTCACTAGCCTGGTTTTCTTACCACTAAGATGATGAAGTTGTAAATGTACCACAGACCTTTGATTAGAAAAGTTCTACAACTGAATTGTTTACCTGTGCATAAAAGGCAAAAATGCTATTTTGTGGGTCTCTTTAAAGATCTCTTCTGCATTTTCTTGATTCAGGTATAAAAATAAAGCTTGCTTATATGCCTCTATGTTACTAACAATACCAACCATCATGCTGAATTAACACCAAGAATCCTCACAGCAGGAGACCCACTCTTACAGTGCTATTTAAAAACTGAATTTACTGCTGTTTTAATCTGTTTACACTAGAAGCCACGGCTGCATGATCAAAAATAAAGGAAGCCCCCAACCAAAAGCAGCATTCCTTTGGAAATCAAAGTTCGCTTTTCTTCAAAAGTCCTGTTTTGAAATTTGCACTTTGCTCTGGCTAAGAGTGGAAAAAGAAGTACATGGGGGAGAGAGAAAGAAAAAGAGATTATTCCCAGACATTTTTCACACTGCCTTGGCTTAGGACAAGGCAGAAAATTGCAGCCAGACCAAAAGAGGTATTTCAAGAAGTCTGAGCTTCCTGACCAGCGCAGCTGTCCTGGATGCATCACTGCCACACCTGATGCCCGCTGCGTGTGCGAGCAGGATCCCTGCACAGGGGATGTGGGGCGTGCTCTCCAGCTCCCAGATTTGCATCCATATCTCTACATCGTTTATGCTGATGGGCTTTAGATTCAGCTTTAAATACATAGTCAAAACCTGGAAACTATGCTCAAGAACAACAAGAACAAAAAAACCCACCCTCACAACCTGCAAAGAACACACAAGGAGTTTGGACGTATTTTCCCTTTGGACTAGTTCTGCAGTCTTCAAATTTCCATTATTTGTGTAAAAAACCAGGCTTGCTGCTATTGATTCAAAGGGCTGAGCGCATCCCTTCCCACCGCACCACAGCCGCTCCACATGCTGTGGTCACGCGTGGTTGAGAGGGGAGAGGAGGGACCCAGCATTTCTGTTCGTGCCACGTCTGTAATGAAGATCAAGCACGGCACAACAGAGGGGCCAGAAGGGTAGCATTCTTGGCTGACGAACGTGCTTTTCAAAGGGTTACACAAACTGTTAGCTGCCCTCTAAAGGTCTGACAAACCCACAAAGCAAAGAGACTATTTTGGCTATAACTCGTCACCCACACCCTTGGGAAATGAAAATATGGGGGAGGGAGAAAGATGACGACAAGACACTGAGCAAAGGTTTCTTCTAGCTTCAGGACACTCCTCCCTTCAAGCCTGATCCAAACTTTCCAGACTTTATAGGCACTGAACTGCACTCTTGAGAAGTCTTCGTTACTTTTTTTTTAAAGCAGGGTTTGGATATCTGTTGGGATGTTTCATTTTTGGTAGCAACATAGAGAACAGGATAAAATCTACTGTCTCATGAGCGTATGAATAGCTGGAATCTCCTGATTCAAGATTCCTTCCCCAAACCACATCCTGGTTGCCTGGAAGTCAGAATGCCTTGGAATGACACAACAGTATTGCAAAAGTTATCTTGAAATTATGAGTCATCTACTTGCTGTGCAGGGTGTGAACACAGTTATTATGTGGCATCAAGACCCCAGGCTCTCTGTTTAAAATGCTGAATATTTTCACACATTGCAGTCAAACCCCAGAGCATGAGTACCCTAAGAAGTAAAGCAGAGGCCCCATCATTTCAGTGTCCTCTCCATCACAACAATGTGGAACACAAGGTACCAAGGCTGAAAGTGCAGCAGCTCTTGCACTATGACAGTCCATTAATTGTAACAGGCTTAGCCCACTTTTTGCATGTGGATGGCTTGAGTTTCTATAGATGTGTTTTTATTTGATTCTAAAATAACTGGGAAAATACAAGATAAAACGACTCCCACAGGAGTTATTTATTCCTAAATAACGTGGAAACAAACTCACAGAGCAGTGGGACCTTGTTGACAATTTCCTTCAACCATAGCTCTGCTAATTACAACAAATTTTGTACTAGGAAGAAGTCTTACAAAAATCTGTCTGATTTGTCAAAAAAAAAAAAAACAAAAAAACCAAACCCTTGTGTGTTTCGTTTCACTCCCCTCTTCCTAAGCTGCTGAAAAGAATTGGCATTTTTTTCAGAGCAATGACAGCAGAAACAGGTAAGGACTCCATTATAATGTAGGATCAGGTTAGCAGCTCCATATGCAATTAAATGTTTCAATTCCCAATTAATAAAGAAAATAGAGATTTTGGCTGCAGGAAAACATTGATTTTTCCTCCTCTTCATTAATTCAATGTGAATGCATTATTTACTGCTGCTTGCTTGGGAATGGCAGATTCCCTCTTCCATAAAAAACACAAGTTAATGCAGGATGGCTTGCAATGGAAAAGGGCTCAAAACAGATTCTCCACTCCGAAAAATGAGACATCAAGAGAAACCACTAAGCACTGATAATGAACATATGCATTTTCTCAGCACTGTTTGCAGGAAAACAGAGTAAAGGAGGGGAGATACAACTCCCTGCAGCTCCATTAACTCCCGCCTGCCTTTCTGAGAAAGCTGTGCTCTCCCAGCTGCCAGCCACCCCCAGGGAACCATAACCTGCTTGGGAGGGACCCCAGCATGTGTCCCTGCATGCCTGCCCCACGCCTCTGGATCTGCCCCACAGACGGGCTGTTATCTCCAGACACAGCAGGGATTCGAGATGCATGTTCTTCAGCCCATTTACAACAGCGCAGAATGTGAACCCTTGGTTACGCTACTTAATCTCGAGCAGAAATAGAGAACAGCCAGATAGAAAACGAGACAGCAAAGTAACTCAAAGTGTAGCTCAGCATGTCCCACCCTTACTTAACTAAAGAGGGCTTAAGACAGGCACCAACACATGGGAGGCTCACTCAGTTGCATTACAACTTCTGTTTACATCATAACATATGTTAGCTAAAGAAACCATGAGCCACAGAGCTGACAAGCCACAAACGCATGCTGTGAGCCGTATTTAACTCTACAAGTTACAAAGATGTTAAGCCACTGTTGCAGACTTTACTGAAATTCCTATCTTTAGAGACAGCTCTTGTGGATTCTGGTCAGTGATGACCTGAAGCTGTCAAGGTTGAGGAGCAAACATAACTCTATGGTCAGTGTCACTAAACTCATCTATTTTTCTGTTACAGTGAAGGCCCTCACCCTGCCCTGGCAGCAGCAGGACAGAAGACTGAGCTACCAAGCACTCCATTGCCGTCTCAGGAGACCTAAGATGATCTAGCAAGTACTCACACCGTTCTAGCAGATCTGGAACTTCATCAAGTTACAGACATTTCTGTGTTACTTTGCCAGTGGACTTCCTTTTTTTTTTCTGCTTCTCTTTCTTCCTACTGAAGCCAAGAGGAATCTTAAGGCGTAACAACAGAGGAAAAACAAACAAACAAACAAAAACACACGGAGGGAGCTTTTTCATTCTAACATAGAACAAATGCTTTTATTGCACCTTTAGAAAATCTGCATAGTCCTAACAAACAGGCTTCCCCCCTCCACTTACTCAGAACATTTGGTCTAAACAACTGCCAGAGTTCAAACACCATTACAGGCTGCTCATGAAAGGAAATCCAAACGGGGCACTTTTTTTTTTTTTTTTTTTTTACAGAAAGTTAATGAAAAAAAAAAAAAAGAGCTGATTCTAGCCTTTGCAGTTATCATCACTAATCCAGCACTGAAAACCCACCAGAGGTGAGAAGGAAGTTCACTTTCCAATTCAAGAGGGGAATACGCTTTGGGGGGTTTAATGTCCTTTAACCAGTCAGCTATCACTGCAGCACTAGTGTGCTGGAGGCAATCTTCACAGTTCTGTCTTGTCTCTTGTCACTGCCATTATTTGCTTTTGCCTTTCTCACAGGAAGAATCCTGAATATTTTCTTTTGCCAGTTAAAATACAAAAGGCATATGCCTGTTTGACTTAACTAAAATATGCAGTTGCATGCATGACTGCCCACATGATATAGAGTGAGTCCCATTGTTCCTCTCAGCTTCCTAATCACACAAGTCAGACTTCTGCTAGCAGAAGCTTGGCAAGATCTGAATATACAATGTCTTGCAGCTAATAATTTAGGAAGATGTAAATGTGTCTGACAGATCAATGACAGCTAATAGCTTGGCTCACCAGATAAGCCAATCTCTTCCTCTGCTATTGTCACAATCCCAGGGATTTGTGCCTGCTGGACAATGTAGAAAGTTGCCAAAACAGAAAAACCTCCTCATATGGTCTTGGCAATATAGGGCAGATGGAATTGCCAGGTACCTGTTGTGTCATATTAGTACAGTGGTTCATGTCCTTTGCATTCTCACTTACTTAACACATTATCTCAAAAGTGCAATACTGCTTTTTATTCGTTCATATTTACAAAGAACACAGGTCTGAATATGAATCACCTATTCTCTTCCCTCTCCCCTTTAAATACTGCCTGATGGGAGGATGCTGTACAGGTGGGTGGTTTACAGTACGCTGTATCAAGGTGGAAAGTCTACCATCTATTTTACAGTCACAGTCGAGGCGCCGTGAATGGACTCCATCACGGCTGCAAAGCGGCTGCAGAGGTCGTACGGGGAGTTGGGCCGGATCTTCGGGGGCTCTTTCAGCACAATGACCTCTGCAGAGCAGTCGAGCAGCCTGGGGAGCAATTCACCCAGCTTCATCTGCAGGTTTGCTGTCAAGGGGGAAAAGGATGAAACAGTCAATGGGACTGAAACAGTAAAAGACCAGACAGCAGAGGGTTTAAGGGTTGCAAGCTAAAAAGCTAAGATGCCTTTTAGAGAATGATTGTCTGAAGCTGAGAACTGCCCACAGGGATGAGCAGCATCTGCTGATGCAGAAGAGTCATCATACCAGATGCTGATACTCTCAAATATTGGCTTTATATTGGAATGAAACAGAGCACACTTTACAGCCTTTACCATCTCAGAGCTTCACAGGACAGCCCATACAGAAGAGGCATCATTCAGTTTGTGGTAAATGACTGCACGTAAATGACTGATAAAAAGCAGGCAGAAAGTGGTGACACTTGAACTAGCTCAAATGATCCAGAAGGTGCCAGCAGCCTACTTCTGTTTCTTCGCAATTCTTCATTTAAGTAAAAGCCATTATGACAAGCCCATGAATGGGAAACTTGCATATTAGCATATTTATACAAATTTCATTCTTTACAACAGTATTTTGAGAGTAAATCTCTAGGTTTTTGCCTTATTTTCCTATGGCAAGTTTGCCTTCTCCTAATTATAGGAAAAACCTGCAGTGACTCCCCAGACCTCCACATCTAGATCAAGTGAGTCAAAACCAATGTTACTTAAGAATAACAACCTGGGGGGAGTCACAGAAGCCTGACTCCAGACCGCAGAAGAAAATACAGAATAAGGACAGCTATCCAGAACCAAAATTCAGCTACAAAATAATAATCCTGTCTTCATAGTGTCAAGGTCCTCTGAATCTGCTCCCCACTCAGCCCGGGCAATTAAGCCTGCCAGCATTCACCTGCCATCTATGGAAAACCCTCAATTCAGTAAGACAAAACAAAACCAAAACCCATCTAGACAATGCTAAACCATTATTTTCAGAGTAGTTTCTCACATTTCAGTGACAGGAATCCTTTTTCTGCAGCTTTAGTGAAAAAAATACACATATATATTAAATTCTTCTGTAAGATTCAATTGATGATTCAAATACATTTCTCCTCTCACAACCTCCATCAGAAATAGCCAAACATGCTACAAAGCTAGTGTTAAGAATTTAAGGAGGTGTTTTAAAAAGTTCTTTAATATATTTCTAGTTAAGATCTAGACACTGCCCTGATCACAAGCAGCATGAAAAAGGTAATGCAGGCAGTCATTCCCTACCGTCCATGTCTTCTCGTCCCAAATAGGAGCACCAGTGGTTTCTCATAACTTCAATGGCATCCAGGTCTTCTTTGGTGACATCTAAGTTGTTAATGAGGTGCATGCAGGGGATGATCAGCTCATTCAGGATGCTAATGCCCTCTGCCACATGAGCTTCTTCACAACTTACAAACAGAGATGCTGCCACCTCATTCAGCTTCTAGGAGAGGAGGGAGAATCAGAAACACTTTTAAAAAGCAAGCATGGACTTCAGATAATCAACGTGCTGTCAGGGAAGGCACACAGCTCAGTCGCTTTCACTGGACAGCTGCGCAAAAGCACAAGGACTGACAAAACCAGGTGCTAGGTTCTGGAGGAACAGCAATCTTTAATCAAAGTAATTATACCACAGAAACCAAACTGATATGTATTTATATACATATATGCAACTTGTTATATATACACATAGCACCTATATAGCTTATTTACAATTCTGGTTTTAATATCTGCCTTTACCAAGATTCCTCGAGAACCATATCAAATACTCTTTCACTGAATTATATTCTAGATTTCCATACTACTGCTGGTACTCAGTAAGGGGCAGAAGCCACAGTAACAAGCGTAAGACAGTCATGCTGGTCCAGGAAACTACAGTGCACAAACCAACAACAAATCTCATTTTTATGCTGCTTTTTTCTCCCTACTGAAAAGAGCATCACCTTTTGCTCAGAAAGAGAAAGCCATTAATATCAGAAATAATACTGTGGGGGAAGGAAGCTAACGGACAAAATACAGTACAACTACTGCATTTTGAAAAGCACTAACTCAAAACCCAATAGTAAGTTCAGCAGTATTTGAACCTTCCCTGAAAAAGAAGCATGTTAATGAAGTGTGCTCCTAGAAGGGGATATAGTCCAGTCTGATTCCTTCGTGAACTGCATCACAGAGCAAAAGGAGCTGATGTTACCCAGGCTGCTCTTACCCCTCCACAACCCTCCCCAAATGAGTTGAGAGCTCTTCATTACACACCAAGAGACACTTTCTTCTGTACAAGGCAATCAGCGATCCATTCACTCCTCTGTTGGTTCCCTTCATCAGCAGAGTGGCGTTACTTTGGTAGGCATAGACCAGGTAGGTCAGGGACTCCTGGTACCTAGGAGAAGAGTGTCAGCTTTCCAGCCCGCAAGGTCTGTCACTGTCACAAGCTACAGCGTGGTCAGTCATGTCAACTCAGGAAATATTTTCCATTTAGCCTGAACAGCAATTAATATCAGACCCAACAGAAAAACTTAAATTTCCTTGCCAAAGCATAAACAATCAGATGCTCTGTGTCAAGTAACGTTCCTTTTTGTGCAGTGTGCCAAATGAGTGTCTTAGGAACAGCCCTTTAAAGTCAAGTTTGCGTACAACTTGGCCAGAGAGTGAACGCTAATGTTGACATTTTCTGCACTGCTCCAGGAACTTTGCACTTTGGAAGAACACTCAAAGAAGTGCAGAGGATAGTATTTTCAGTTCCTTTACATATTTCTAGTTTATAAAACCCCTGCTAAGAAAACAGAACAACTGCTGGATTGAGCTTCCTCAGTCAGCCATATCAAAAGAGTTGATAGAGATTAGGTACTTTCAGAGAATCTCTAACATACCCTTGTCCAGACTCTTGCTGATTTGCCCACCTGAACTTGGCAGCTCATCACTGCCAGCCACCTCAGAATTCAATTGTTTCCATCCACGAACAAGTTCTAGAAGCTAGGTGTTTTTTTTTTTTTTCCCTGGATTGGAAAAATCACTTTTCAAAATACAAACCTTTCATAAAACAGCATAGTCTTTCTCCACACTGCACTATTTATGTAACTAAAACATTACGGAGAAAAAGAAGGCCCTTTTAAAAATCTTAAGAGTCTGAAGAACTCCAAAGTGTGTCTAAACCAAGTATAATGCCCAGTTCGAGACAGTTTAATTTTAGTACAGGAGTCCAAAGGGCAAAAAAGTGATGGCAATCATTCCTGCAAACTCATCTCTAGAAATAAGAATATACGGCTCCACTGAAAGAAAGATTAGGTGACACTAAGGAACTGTGCCGGATACCTAGCTAGTACCACAGCACAATATTTCAACCGTTAATCAAGGTCGGCTCTGCATTCAAGAAAGGGCTACTAGCAAGTCAGAAAGCATATTGGCCTCTAATACACAACTGAATGCAAACTCGTCATTGCAGGTCAGAAAGAAGTAGTTCTGCCAAAGTAGCCTCTACTCCTAGGCTATAGCTTATCTTATCCAAACACACAATTAAAATAAACTTACTTTCTATTCTGGTACAGCTCCAACCCTGTAAGCAGGTAAACAGACACCTTGCGAAAAAGACTGTAGTCTTCGTGCCATCTCTGTTGAGGAAGAGCAAGAAAGCAGAGTGTGAGCTTCACCCATAACATGCACACCCAAGTTTTATATTCCTTCACAACTCAAAAGTGTAGCGGATTTTACCCTTCAAAGAGTTTAAAATTCTATCAAAAACCATACATACAACAAATTGATTTAGTCAATGGCACAAACATTCCTTAAAGCTCAGGAGATTCCCAGTGTACTCATTCTCCCTTCAAGCATCCAGCTTCTGAAGATACAGACTTCAGACAGCAAGGCCATTACCTACAGGCATGCCAGCTACTGCTTTATGTGCTTACGCTGTTCTGTACCACATTCTCAGTTTCCCACATGCTACTTTGGACAGCATGAGTTCTGTCAGCATGAAGGATCAAAGGCGGCATTCTGGTCCTTACCTTATACTCCTCCATATCGACCTCGTCAGGACCAATTTCTCTCAGCTTAGCTCGTGCTACCTTCATAATGCTAATTGACCTGCTCCATATAAGCAGAGATGAGAAAATCAGAAGAATGGCCCCAGCTGCTTCCAGATGAGAAAAACTTCATCTTGGAATCCACAGCACAAACCTTTCATCATAGCTGAGGTTTTTATCTGCAAACTGCTCAAGAAGGGTCCGTTCCACAACCTGTTGGGGAGCATTGTTTTGTAGGAAGTAAATGAGCACATGTTGCAACCGGGCATCATTCTGAGGGGTTGGGGTCTCTTTGGAAAGGAGATAGAGTCTGGAGTATTCCTCATGGAATGCCTGTCAACAAAACGCACATACTGAAACACCCACTCTTCTGCCACTCTGATTTCTACAGCAGCTGATACAGAGCTTAAAATGATGGGATTCCCATGGGAGATAACTAGCCTCCGCTGCTTAGTTGTGTTCTATTGGTGAACAGCAGCCCACAGGTATCTGGAACTACAATTAAAATAAAAAAATAAAAAAAGAATGCATACTAAGGCAAAGCACATGCATCAAACGTGATTTTTCAAAGCGTCAAGGTGTCTAAATGCCTCTCAGGGAGGGTGGGATATATAACTCCCTCAGACAGTTTTGGTAATCCACTTGCAAGTGTTGGGGTTGTCAAAATCAACTGCAATCCTCTTACATCTGTATTAAGATGCAAGAGTATCTTGTGATTTATATTCCTGTAGATAAACAACACAGGTGATTTCTCCCATGCCACCTTTTTCATTAGATCTATCTGCCTGTAAAACCTAACACCAGCTTCAATATTCAGCATTTTATATCCTTTCAAATCCCTCTATTCTATGCATTCATTTCTTGAAGACACATTTTACAAGAGAGGTTATAGTAAGCATGCACGTTCAGGACCAAAAAAAAATTTCATGAGTGTTGGTTTATTTCCTGACAATGACATCAAGGACATACAAGGGATTCTAAAAGGCAAAGAAAGTCTACTTTTTTTAAAATCCAGATAGAGAGAATTAGCAATACTGAAAGAATAAGCAGTACAAACATAGAAAAGTAAAAAGCTGTTGTTTCTTGTGCGAGGAGGGAGCTCTTACAAGCTCTAAAAATTGCTTGGAACACAAGGACATGTCATTGTGTGAGCACAAACACAAATGTGGGACAGAAAAGCCATTAGCCAGAAGAAAAACTGTACGAATCTTTCCTTCCACTTTCTTGATATATAGCATAGATTCTCCATTCTGTGAAAACAGATTTCCATACTACTGGATTTAGCAAACAAATAGGATACCTTAACAAGCCCTGCTTCAGACCCATCTCGATCAAAGGTCTGTCGGGCTTTTGCAATAGCCAGGATGACACCTTGCATGGCTGGACTCAGCATCACCTACCATGAAAGCAGGAAAACAAACAAACAAGAACAAAGAAAACGGTAACAGACAGGAAAAGAAGAAAAGGCATGGTGAAGAAAGGAAAAAACTTTCAAAGGATAAAGTTTAAAGGAAATTGTCTGAATACACGTGGAATAAACCAGAGCTTCTACTTGCTTATGTACTACTTACTCCACTTATCATATGCACTTCACACGCAGGGTTTTTTTATACACTTAAATCAAAAGGCTTGTTGCTCCAAGCCCTGAATTTATAAATTCAAAAAGTGAGAACATAAAGCACACTAGCCATATCCCCTCTACGTCCCACTCAATTTTCTTAAGCAATACAAGTAAGAGAGAGGTGCCTGTGGCATAGCATTTCATTGCGCTAACTTCATACAAGCATGTATTAAACATACTCAAGTAGTAACTAACTCAATATTTCTGTATGTGAAATCCAATTGGACTTGCGAAAAAGACAACTTATAGAATGTTGCTCAAGTATGTATGAGTGAGGCTAAACACTCAAAAAAAATCAGTAGCTAGGATACTGTAAGTTACACTACTAGCACTCAATTTCTTTGATAGGTGGGACAAAACTCCGAAGACAGTAAAGAGGCTTGTCAACAAACTAATACATCTATTTTGATATAGTTGTGCCAGAAAGAAGACCTACAGGAACATCGAGCAGATGTAATGACGGAGTGCTTTTACAGAGCTGCTTCTCTGATGGCATTTAGAAAAGAAGCTACTAAACAATTTGGTCTGGTCACCTTTTATTTCTACAGGGGGAAAATTTACTTTGAAAACAGCCTTGTTTCTGTGACAGACAACTGTCATATCCAGTCTTAGGAAAGCTCAAAGCCAACCAACTATAAAGTTGTAAGTTAGTAACAGACAGTAATTAACTCCTGCACTGGGAGCTGTACCTCCTCATTATATCCATCTGCATCAGATCTAACAGGAATCTTCCCCACACTGGGGATTTCCACTTCAGAGACCTGTGAGCTAGTTTGGGCAGCAGACTCTGTTTCTTTAGCATCTTGTGGTTGTTCTGCCTGAACTGTAAAGGTTGCTTCTCCCAGGTGGGCCTTCATTGGTTCTACCTTCTTTGGCTGTGGCCAAGAAGAAAAAGAAAAAGAATAAGAAAAACAAAAGCAAAATACAGGAAAGCAGAAGGGGCCTGAGTTAAATGTAGTACAGCTACAGAATTACACAAAAATAAAAAAAGCAAAGGTTTATTAAGAATAATAATACAAGGACAACAACAGGTTGCTCTCTGGGCCAGGGCTCAGTCCTTACCTCGCAGAGAGCTGCCTCAACGCCATTCTTTTCATAGGCATCAGCTGTGTTTGCAATGGCCTGGGCAGTCTGCTCCTTTGCAATCATGGCATGCTCAGAGGACAGAGAACGCATGCTTTGCTCACAGACTGAAGACTGATCTGTCAGGACAGAGATGTTGCATTAGCGAGCACGAACTGCAGGACACAAATTCAAATGCACAGAGGGAAAAAGGTAAACAGAAGTGCACGAGATCAAAACAGCCCTCTTTCACATTTACTAGGCACACATACCAACTTCTTCATCTGCGAATGCCATTCCAAAATCATTCACATTAGAAATTATCAGCCACCTTCACTTTGTCAAAAACTTGGTTATGCAGCACTTAAGACGGAACAGTCTACTAAAAGTGCACATTCTCAGGAAATACGGCCCAACATAAAATAATGACTTTATTAACATCTTAAACTGCTGCACCACCAGACAACATTATACAAGACACCAGTTTAATACTGTATTTGAGTCTGGAGTGAGCTTGCTACTCAGTCTCATCAAAACACAATACTGTAATGAACATTTGCTCTCCGTTATGCCTTCTTTCCCTCTCTTGTTCTCAGATGTTTTGTAGCACTTCTGTGCATGACTAAATAGCTGCTACATTCATCCCAGAGGTGAACACTTGTAATGAAAAGCTTGTGCATAGAAGCCCCATGAAACCTTTTCAGTGGGTATGGCACACACTGTCAGGGATTGCTAAGTAACACCTTCCCTCTCAAGAGAATAGTGCTTGAACATTTTCTACTCAGTATTTGTATTAAAAAGAAAGTCTGGAAGTGAAATGAGATTAGTTCATTATGATTAAATGAATGGAAAACATGATTTCTGTTGACAAGCTTGGAAACACAAACGTGCAAAAACATTAGAATAGCTTTCTGTATCGCCAGGACGTAGCCCCACCCCACCTGCCTTTACTACTTCGACCAACTACTTGTTATTAGTTTCAACACAGTTTGCAAAATCAGATGTGGTATCACCTAGTCCCGATTCAGAAGAGAGCTCTTGCGATTCAGAAGCAGCTGAAGGCTCCATTTGAGGAATCTTGCAAGACTGCTCCTCCTCCCACTCTTCTGCCTCCTGCTCAAGTCGCCAGTTGTCCTCCTGAATGTAATGTCTCAGTTCTGGGGGCAAGGCTTCAACCTCCTTCTGAAACTGTCCAACCTCTGAGCCATCATCTTCATCTGGAAGAAATGCAGGACTTCCATATAATGAGATACAAAGTAGCACACCACCACCACCAGAGACTAAACAAATATGCGGTATTATGGACACCCACAATCAAATTGGCAGAGGAACGGAAATGGAAAAAAAATACTTTCTATTATCTTTATAATTTGATTCATAAACAAAAGTGCAAAAATAAAGACTAATCTACAGAGTTATCTGAAACAAAAAGTAGTTTTTCCTCTATCTCTGAACAGCATTTATCACTGAGAAATTCCAGAAACAGCAACTGCTGAAGCAGTAGATCAGAAATTCATCTGTATTCAAGAGCTACCACTGTACAGAGAACAGTATTTAAACTGCCTACAGTGGGAACAGTCACAATCCAGCCTGAGACATCATATCTACAATATCACATAAAATATAAAGGTATGAACCACATGGATTCCAAAGCGTGGATTTCATGCTGGTACTTATCAGCACCTTTTATATCTACTCCAGTATTAAATTTTGAAATACCACAAAATCCACAAAATATCAGCTTTTGACAAGTCTTAAAATGATCAAAAACAAAAGACAATTCTCTACACCAGAGATTTCATTTCTTATGCACCCATTGTAAAAGCAAAGCATTTCTAAAAACAACAGAAATTGCATTAAACAGGGGAAAAAAAAAAAAAAATTGTGGGTTCATTCCAGAAACAGACCTGTCAAGGAAGACAAACAAAGAACAACTTCCAGATTCTCATCAGCAATATTTAGCAATGAACAGAATGATAGTTCTCTATTGTTTGCTTCTATTTATTACATCAAAATGAACCATGCATGAAATTATTAGGTTCTTCTACAGCTGTTGGCCATGTATAGTGCCATGTGCACAATAATTTATCCACGCAACTATTTATAAATTGGCACTGCAAACACAACTTGCAAGGCTAAGCCACTGTTACCAATAACTCATCTCGTGTAATAGGGAAGGCCGTATAACAAAAGACCCCGGTGTAGGTTCAACATAATGATATCACTAAAAGAATAAGTTGAAAAGAATGATAAAAACAGGAGGAATAAAGTTGGAGACATTCCACAAGACCGTATAAAAGAAGCATTGTCACATAAACTATACAGAGTGAAAATGAAAAACATCAGCAATAAAAGCACGTTGAAAGTGGCAGAAAAGGGGAGCTTGAATATTTATACAAGTTAACATTACATATTCTTATTAGTGCAGTTCTTTATTTTCAATTTTATCTATATTAGGGATTCTGAAAATAATTGACTATGGAACAAACTATTTCACATGTATCTAGGGTGAAGTTTTTTGCACTGTCTTCTGAAGCACCTCAGCACTGCCTGGCCAACTCTTAGAACAAGAAGGTCTGACTCTATGTGGTGACAACTGCATCTTGGCCAGCTGCAAAGACTAGCACTTAAGTATTTGTCCAAAACACTCCAACTACATGTGACCAGGTCTAACGAGCTAGCTGTGTTTCAGAGAGTCTTTTCTCCTGTTTCCTGACAGCAACCAAGTTGCACTCCCCCTCCTGCTGGTCCCACTATTTCCGCATCTGCGGACAAGGGGTAATACCATGCCAAAGAGAAGCTGAAGAACTTAAAGATCATGCAGGCTAGAGAGACCGTAATACACAAAAGTCTAAATATGCAGCTCCAGTACCTGCAACAAAGTGGGACACCTTATCACTTATGTACATCAGGCAGTAGGCACTGGCATTCTTCAAGCCTCCAAATGAATCTCTCTCCAATTCTTCCCATGACGATTCTGTCACTGAGATGTCATTGTATTTGAGCCAGCTTTTTCGAGGCTGGTCATATATGTAGGCCCAGTAGTGACCAGCATTTGCTTGCCCTTCATGTACCAAGACTGCATGCAAACGATAGGGAACCTGCAAGTTCACATGGACAGAGTTTTCAGACTCACTTTTAGTAAAGGAAGTTGTCTGATTTCTATAAAGAAGTTATAAAATACATTCACAGCTGTTGCCTTGTGCAAGACTATTAATACATTAAATTTGCTGCTGTGTAAGAACTGACTTTTAAGGGAAAAAGCGACTTTTATTTTATTTTTTTTTAAACAAATCCTTTCTCCTCTTCATCATAACACTGGGACTTTTTTTTTTAAATACAACAAAGTGGACAACTCGAACTGACAATGACTAACAAAAAACAGTATCAGCATTATCAGTTTACTATTTACCTAATGAAGCTGCATTTCTTACCTGTTGGAGGAGAGGGTCACAGTACATTTGCTCAATGGACAGGCTGACTCTGGTAATAGACTCCTTCAGATCTGCCAAGCACATCACGAATGAGAAAAATACATAAGAATTAACGACTACTCAGGCTATTCTGGCCCCCTTCACTTTTGAAAGTTTGAAGCCAGGCAGTAAGTATCAAATACACTTAACAGGAGTTGAAACCTGTACAAGATTATCTGGTGGTAGATCCAAGCCCAGTGGATATACCATGTATCTCAAAACACATGAAAGAGTCATTTTTAGATGAGCAGGAACACATTAGGGCGTAGCTCAGGATGTATCCAGTTGAAGCAACAGAAGGGAATTCAGGCTGGCAATCAACACAAAAATCGCAACAAATATTTAGAGCAAACCTTGCACATCTTGTTCAATCTCATTTCTCCATCGCTGTAGACATGTCCTAACAAGGTTCATCTCTTCCTCAGAAACTACATGAGGAGCTGGACGTTCAGACATTTCTGCTGGTGAACCAGAAGGCTGGAGTGGCACATTCAATTTTTTCTGTGGCGAGGAATTTGCCAAAAAGACAGCTGCATCTTCAGTCTTAGTATCCTTTCTTTCTAGTATGCTGCAAAGCAAAATCAATAGTAATGGACAGATTATTCAATCTTTCTCACTTTTTTTTTTGAAAAGAATATAAAACAAGTTAAACAAAAATTGCTCTAGCGCCAGAGCAGATTTTCTCTTTCAGAATGGTACAATACAAAGAAAAATTAATTGAAATGCACTTCTTCTTTAACAGACCAAATTAAAATACACGTCAGGACAAATAAAAGCTAAAATTCTTACAAAACTCTCTTTGCACAGTGAAGCACAGATCCACAATAAATAACTAAAAATTCCATCCCTTACTAAGAAATTCATTTGTTTACTCAGCTTAGAGTGTAAGCTAACCATGTTGGGCAGGTTTGTCATCATCCAATATTGCAGTAATTTAACAGTTGATGAAACAAACAAACAAAAAAATTAGTAGCCTAACCAAAAAGAGCACATAATTTAACTCAGGATCACTGCTTACACACAAGAATACGGCAATGCTGTTGGAAAAGGAAAAAAAAAAGTCTAGTTGCATCGTTATATTTAGACAGAACCAAATTAAAAGTAAAGTGGCCACTAACTACTTGCATAGGCATTCATACATCACACTATCATGCTCTCAAGTGCCCACATAAATAATTCACTTTTAGAATGAAAACTAGTAGCATTTAGCTGAAAGGTAACGTGTTCTCCTAAAAACGATTTTTATTTCTATTTACTAACCTGGTTGGCTGTGCAAGCATGTCCAAAATGTGCGACCCAGCCTGGGACTGCAGAGCAGTTGTCTGAGAGTCCTGAGCAGAAGGCACGCATACAGAAGATGCACGTACAGCAGGCTTCGTAGTGATGAATTCAAGAACATACTGGAGCATGTCAGGTAGCGGAAAGCGGGCTGGGCCAGAGCCATACTTCATGTACCTACAATAAAAAGCAAACCGTTCCATTAATGAAAGAATACGACTGGTTGGTTAAACTTGAGAAGAACAACAAATAAGGTACTACGCATTAGTTTATGACAATACATTTACAGAGAGCTGACAGAGAATATTTGTTCTTTACTTTTAATTGTTTTGAACAGAGAAGTCACATCAGATAATCCTAGGACATACTCCGCCATTGAACATTCACAAAGCTGCCATTTTGGGATCCCACCATACACGGTTTGCGTATTTCTCAACCATCTCTATTTTTGAATTGTGTCAGTTTTTTTTTTTTTGACATACAGCTTTTGTCCAACAATATTCTTTCACAATATATGCAGGTGGACTAACACAGTCCTGCTGCCACTTATCTTTAAAATTTCCATATCCTTTTATTGCCTGCAGTGCCTAAGAAACTCAGATTTTTACCAAGCCACTTCCTCAGTGTAAATACTAAGGAAAGCCAATTATGAGACATACCATTTCCTAAGTGTCCAAACAAAACAAAAACAAACAAACAAAAAGATAAAGAAAAAAAACAGTAATTTTGAACTTTCATTACGACAGCATATACAGACCTGGATTAAAAAAATCTGGACTGTGCCCTGCCACAATTTCCTTCTCAGAACCTGAAAACGTGCAGGGCCAAGGCACACACGCTTATTCCTTGTACGCATCCAGCTCTTCCGTTCCTCAGAAAGCCGTGCAGCTACAAGAGAAGCCCTCCGCTATGAAAATCTCTTTCAAGTTCAGACCATATTTCCACTAACGAGAAGAGTGCCTCTGCCCAGGTACCATCCAGACTCTGGCTACTGACAGCTGGTGATGTTCCCTCTCTAAAGGCTGGTCATTTCCAAAGCCTAGCCTGGCACAGAGCTGGTTTAGCAGAAACCTCACAGCACCTGTTACCGGAGCAGCAGCCCCAGCACACATCACGTCTCCACGTCTGTGACAGCAGCGTGTGAAATGCTTGCTTACGGATAAGTCTGGTGGGTTGTCCCGGCTGCATCCCCCCCCGTGCCTTGCTCACCCCCAGCTTGCTCACCGGGGCAGAGTAGAAAGCAGATGAAGCCTTGACACTCTGCAATAGCCAAAACACGGGTGCATTATCAGCTCTGCTTCAGTCAGAGATCCAAAACACAGCACGACACAGGCTGCTTAGAAGAAAACCAACTCCATCACAGCCAGATCCAGTACAATGCCACACATGGACCTAAATATAAACCACTTTCGTGATGCCCGCCAGATCCTATACCGAACACAAACAATACCAAGGCTACTACAGCACAGGACAAGTATTTATTTGTCTGCTGCCTGTTCACAGAATTGTCATCATCAAAAATAAAAGAACTGTAAGCAAATTCAATGCTGATTAAAAAGACTTTTAGACAAAGCATCTGGAAAACAAAACCTTCTGTTTGCCTGCAAAGCAGATGTTTGCTACTGACCTCCTTCCCTACCAAATAAATAATGCCAAATGCTAAGCTGGAGAGAACATATAATGCAAAAAATAACGTAGGTCTTTTCAAATGTATTACTGGGCCTCCTCACAGAAATCTGTCAACGCAGCTGACAGTTCCAACTGTAGTATTTAAAAATTTGCTCTTATAACAGCATCAGTAATCTTCAGAAACCATCAACAACACAAGCTTTTCTTATAAAAACACACTTCCACACTCCAGGCTTCTCAGAACTCAGTTGTTTCTCCTTCCTGCACATGTTCCTGTCCTGTTTGAATGCTTGTTTAAAAGGAAGCATTTACAAAACGTCCACACTGTACAAAAATAAAGCTAGCTGACTGCTTACCTTTCCAGTTTCTGTTGCAGAATCACCATTTTCTCCTTTAATCTCTTCATTTCTTCTCTCTTCATCTGAACAAGCTCTTTGCTGCAGTAGAGGTACCTAGACAGACAAATACAGAGCCCTACCACGTGAAATTTATTTACTTCTCAGATCCACAGTCCTTCATAAATATTTTAGAATCTTTCCTTGCACACCAATACAATCTTTTAAATTTCTTTAATTAAAATAAAGCAATAGCTTTAAACATGCTGTACAACAGAATAACTCACCTGTCCATATAAATAGTTTGAGGAAATTCTAGCTTGGTGTGAATTTTCTCTGGCTGTCCCAGTGACTGATTGAACTCAAATCGGGAGAGTTCAAAGGTCAACACAGGTGGGAGTTTTGTAAACCAGCGCTGTAACAAAAGCAGAAATGCCCCCAAGGGGACTTGTTTTAAGATGACTGCCAAGCAGCACATTTTAGACTGATCCTAAATATCCGTCTTTAAATACTTAATGTATATTGTGTTTATGGAATGACTAGTCAGAAAATCAAATTTTATGAGATTAGATTTTCCACTCCCATTTTACATTTTTACCATGAAGCAGCCTCACAATAGCTTTCAGAAAGTTAATTTTCATTGCCTGATGCATCCAGCTTGATAGCTTATTAACTGGCCCAGCACTGAACTTTACAAAAGTAGCAGATACTACAGAAACTCTGGATGTCAGCTGAGAGCCTCCAAGACAGTTATTTTCCAATGTAGACCACATGCAATGATGAATAACAAAACAGAAGTCCTTAAGCAGTGTGTTATTCCTTATCCTCTCCGAGTCTGTTTATGAACTATTTACTTTAGGAGATTCAGACAAGAAACTCACTTTCTGTACATTTAATACACTGTTTCAAAGAGCCATGCTGAAAGAAAAATTCTCAGTTGAATTTATAGTTCCTCTGCCTTCCTGGGTTCACAAATATTTCAAGCATCCACTTCCAGAAGTTTACTTCACCTACCTTAGCATGGCACCGCACAGACAACACTCCCTGTTTTACTCATGATGAACACACTAAGGTTATTTTCCTCGGCATGATTCATGCCAGATATCCTACCACAATAAATCTGCCCCCCACCAAAGCACAACAGCACATTTTTAGATCTAAAATATTTACAATGAAGGTGATTTTTTTTTTTTATTTAAACACTTTGGAAGGAAATGGCCAGTTAGCAGAGCTTTTTCAGAAGAAGCCCAATCTTCATAACAAGAGAACATAAAAACATAAAAGGAAAGGTTCACACACCTATTACCTATGGGAAATGTAAGTTCTAATTAATCCCGCTGATGCTTTGAGCTTCAGTGCACTAACCTAAGTTCTCAAAAGCCAAAATACCCCTCATTCTCTATGCCCCCTATCATGCAGACTTCCTAGGAAGTAAAATTAAGATGCAGTTTTTCCAGTCTTATTTCCTAGAAATAGAGTCAGAGCCTTTTCCTTTTGTCTGTACAGACACAGAAAGACTAAAACATCTCCATCATTAGTCCAATTTCCCCCTATCTTTCAGAAAAGGACTTGAAGAAACTAAAAAGCTTGGATTGAAGTGAACCTGCCTGATTAGCTCCCTATATTCCTTTGTGTCCGGCACCAACCTACATCAATTTCAACTAAATCTGCTGTAAACGCATCTGAGCAGCTTCATGCAGGAACTAGGAAAACCAGAAACAATCATTTGAGTCCAAAGTCAGACAGGGTTTAGCAGCACAAGATTTCATTTTTCCTTTGCTAGTTTAAACCACAGCAACACATTTTTCAAACCTTCTCATAGAATGGAAATACTTTTCTGTCCCTTCTAAGCCATACACCTTTGCAAATTTCTTAGTATTATTTCTCAGTCTTCTCCAACCTAACTTCTCAGCTGCTCTTAGTACATATAGGATGCTGAATGTAATGGTACATCTTAGCTTTCTACTTTGCTGCAGTTAAGTAGCTTATGATTGATTTGTGATTTGCGGGGTTTAAAAGAAAAAAAACAAAAAAAATCAGCACAGTCAGAAGATAAGAGTGAAAATGAGAAGGAAAAAAAACACACACTGTAATAGGGAGAAAGATACAAATTCCAAATGGCATACCATAGAGTTAAGCACTGTACTTTTACCCTCCGAAAATATGGAGGCAGTGGTTCTCCCCCTACTCAGGTACAGGTAGGCTTCAACAGAAAGAGAGAGACTTTATCACACTTGCATCAGAAGCAGATGTTTACCTTTTTAATTTAAAACAAACTCCTCGAATTGGTTATATAGGACAACACATCTTTACAAATAAGCAGACTCAGTATCTCACTGTAACACTAACATAACATTTATGTGAGCTTCCAGGTATGCAGCAAATTTTTTGTAGTCAATTAGTAGCAACTGTTTACAATTGCCACTTAAAGTTATCACACTATACTGAGACACACCTGTGTTACGTGTATTGAATTTTTTTTTTAGAAAGCAACCAAAAGCTCTACAACAAAACTTACAACTAACCTCCTGTCCATATTTCACTGACTGAGTTGCTGTCTCTTCATCCATTTCTCCCTCCACCATGGCTCCTTCCAAGCACTCACTCAAGTTTCGATAACCATTTACCTGAAGGGGATACTGACCAAAGGTTTCGATCTTGGAAAAAGTATTGCCTGAATGATGAAAATGATACAAAACCCATGAGCTAACTTAAGTGAACAAAAACCTCTGGCTAACACATGAGTTTGTTGTAAGCATCAGTTTAGATGCACTATTTTAAAGAAATGAAGTGCATATAGCTCTCTACGTATCGCTGTCAGGGTAAGCCTGCTTACAAACAAGTGCTTTCAAACACACAAGCACTTACGAGTATTAAATGTTTTCAGGAGACATATTTTATAAATGTTAAAGACAATTTTATAAATAAGACTATTTGCAAGTTTACTGTAACGATGAAGATCCAGTCAATTTCATCAAAAATGTGCAACAAAAACATGCATTGTCACTGCCATAAATCAAAACACTCAAAGGAGTTAAAAAGTGATTCTACCAAAACTTTAACTCACCCTCATGAACACCCTCAGTCAAGAAAGTCCCATAGAAAAGTTGTACCATTGGGTTTTCAGATTTGTCGGCAGGGCTTCTGTTTCAGAAAGATAAAGCACAGAATTCACTTGCAGCTGTAGGCTGCAAAAAAGCCCTAAATCCTAATCTAAGCCTTTGCTTTGGAATCTTCCTACAATCAAAAGTAATGTTTTCTATCAAAGCACAAAACACAGAGGAAGCTTCTCATATGTTTTCATACTCAAAAGCACATTATAATACTTATACTGGCAAGGAAAATAAAACACGAAGGCACTGCCTCTTGAAATGTAGTTCCAAAAAAAGCAGATCTTTTGTTTACACCAATCTGCTGTGTTCCCTTAAAGCTTATACACTCTGCAGGCCATACTGGCATTGAATACAGTCCTACACATAGGCAAGAAATGTAGATGTAACACTTCATAAGCATATTTCAGGCTAAAGGAGGATTACCATCAGTAAACAAAGAAGTCCTTTTCATATACTCAAAATTTTTGCTTAAAGCCCTCTCATTTATTAAGCAGTCACACTTAAAATCTGTTTCTCCTCTGTGACAGGTCAAACTCCTGGTATCATAAAAAACTCACTTGACGTTCACAGCAAGCTGGAATGCATCTTCCAGCCAATCCAGTAGTTTGTGTGTAAATTCACTCACATCTTGCTAGAAGAGAGAGAAAAGTTGAGAGTCAAGCATACCAAGAAGAAAGTGTTTTCACACGCTGCTGGTTTCACAAACCTACTCGAATAAAACCCAAACAGTACTGCTGTATCTACCCATCTGAAGTATGAAACTGAAGTGCTGTGATGATTTAAACCAGTAATGAACAGCCTGTTCATCTGCAAACTAGTCAAAGGAAATTATTGTGATTACTACCCAACTACCAAGATGGCATGGGGTGCAGCACTGTTACGCTGGCTGTTTAATTACCAAGCATGTACATTTCACCTAAACAACATAATGACAGCTGCTTATCAGTTGACAAACATGTGAAGAGGCCTCTGAAAATAAGAGGATGAAACAAAATAGGATTTCTCTGTTAGCAAGTGCTGGTTTGAAGAAAGCAAAGGGCTTTGTAATATGGTTTTACCTGCTGTTCTTCAGCTGATCTAAATGCATCCCTTAAGAGTTCCAGTGCTGCAGAAGGGTCCACAAACTTACGACGTGTTCCCAGCATTAAAGCAAACAGACACTGAAGTTCTTGCATGAATGCAATATTTCTTTTTCCCTGCATCACAAAAACAAGAAAAGCCAGATCCTTCCTGCAACTCAAGAAGCACCATTTTAAAACACAGTACTACAGATGCTTACCCTACCTTAAGAGGTAAGCTAACAACCAATGAAAGAGATGACATTTTTAAGGACAGAACCAGAAAGACATGCAGCGTTCTTTCTTGGAGGCAGTATGATCTCCCAATAGATGCATGGCAGAAAAAAGATAACTTAAACAGAAGCTTTAGAGAAAAGAGGTGCCAGAAGTAATAATAGCTAAAACATAAGGCAAAAGCTAGTGAATTTATGAATTTATTCTGTCTGCACTTTGGGTTTTTTAGAATACTAAGAGCAGAGACAGAAGCGAGTACACTGAAGTGTTCTAAATGGCAGTGGCCAGAAACTAGAATGATATAACAAGCAAAAGATAATTCTATGTATAACTTTTTTCTTTAAATGTTTTCTAAGCATATTCTGCTGACCACTCTCAGAATGTACTGGGGCTAGATGGACCTTCAGACTGGCTCAAACACCAGTTCTTCTGTGGTGCATATACCAAATGAGCAATCTGCCAAAGAAGTTTTATGGGACAAATTTCTACCAGCAACTCATTTAGAAGCTCTAGAGAAAAGCTTTATAAGAAGCATTTCATTTTTTTCTGCAGTGATTCTATCTTTGAAAAGTATTTCCCAAATTTGTCTTCAAAGCAGCTAGACAATTTAAAACCCATTAACATATGAACAGAGGTCTAAGAAGGCCCGTTTAGAATTAAATCTGCTTAAAGAAAGAACAAAACAGTATACCACAAAAGAGGGAAACTGCAGCTTTCCTTGATGAAAACTTACAGTGCGACTACGACAACTTTCAAGTACGTTTTGTGGGAGAGAGTAGCCAAGGACCAGCCTCCGAAATTCTGGCAACTGAAAAAGAGACTGAAAGGAAAGGAGAGGTAATGACTGGTCAACATCCGTGAGGATTTGACTCATTTCAGTTTGATGCACCTCTGTCACTCTTATGCCACATCTTTTTCTGTTCACTACTAATTCTTCAATGGCCTTGTGTTACTTAGTAAACATTTAAGAAGTGAGCAGTCTGTGTGCCAGGCCAGCACATCTACACCCTCCCACCCTCCATATTCATTACGCTCTTCCAAAGAAGAGAATCTCATCCTCCCATTTTTAGGCTATATAACCTGTTTATAGGAAGGAGTATTCTACTCTGCACAGGCAAGCATAGAAAAAGCATAGAAAAAGCATACAGGAGCAAGTCACTCAGAGAAAGGAGCCCATTTGCAGCTTTTTTACTTCCTCTTGAAGCTGGAGAGCCATGATTGATTAACATTCATCTGCCACGTAAAATGGTTAGGTGAGACAGATTTGTTCAGTTCCACCTACTGTTGTCTCTTCTTGTATAGGTTATCACTAATAATATACACTGCCTAGCTGCTTATTAGTTCAAATGTCTATGCCACTGTGTTCTGTTAACCAGAACATGATACCCCATGTATTATGGAACTAACAATAACACCAGTATAATTATGTTATCAGTTCACTTTTCCAATCAAGTTTCTGCCATTCAGTATTTGTGTATCACTGCACAAAAAAAGCAACTGCATACATACACACAGATTATATTTATCTGTATCTATTTTTATGCAAATTCTCTATTTAACTGCTCTTTTGCTCTTTTTACACATGCTCAGAGTAAATATCTAAAATAAAAACAGAAGTATTATCTGAGGATAGCCACATTCACTCATCTATACAGGTAACCACTTTACAAAGATGTTAATTATTTAATTCTAATTGATAAAAACATTTTGTCTCCAAGACGGCAGCAATTACAGAACAACTTTGCCATTAGATTACCTGTATGACAGCACTAAACCAACATGTATTGCCAATGTTTTTCATCCCAACAGGCCAGTCACCCACTCTTCTCCAGTCACTCTGTTTGGGATTCTCTCCCCAGACTTCACAGCGTTTCCTTTTGGAACGATTTTTGTTTTCAGCAGAATGTACATCCTGTGGTCTGTCACAAAACACGAACGTTGTTGTGAAACGCCATCTCACAAAGATTCTCAGGAACTCTGGGAATTGTACTCTAGTCACAGGCAGGATGCCAGAGTCGAGCACTGTCAGGTGATACCTGGCACTACAGGCAACAGATGTCTCATCTGACTCCAAAAAAGTTTCAACTCTGAAACAAGGTGGATGAATAACAGGACTGGAAGATAATTTGGAATGATGGAATAAGGTCCTTAGAGATGCATGTTTTTCTTCATAAACTAGCCGCATGCAAAATTAGTACACAGTACAAGTCAGTCATTACTGGAGGCAAATCCAATCCAACCCACTGTTAAAATGAGACAGCTACTTAGTGACTGGTGTGAGGTGAATCGATACATGAGATTTCAAGGTGCTTCTTTAACAGGTGCTACAATACCAGTAAAGCATTCTTTTGTTTGGCATGTCAACAACAGCAGCAAGAATCAAATAAAAAAACAAATTTAGTTGCGTCTTCTATTTCATCCATCACGTTGCAGTGCTGCCCCAGAAGTAAAGATCAACTATACCACCCAGAAGACAATAATCATAGAATCATAGAATCATTTAGGCTGGAAAAGACCTCAAAGGTCATCCAGTCTAACCTTTAACCTAGCACTGCCAAGTCCACCATTAAACCACGTCACTAAGCTCTACATCTAAATGTTTTTTGCAGACCTCCAGGGATGGTGACTCAACTACTTCCCTGAGTAGCCTGTTCCAACACTTCACAACCCTTTCAGTGAAGAAATTTTTCCTAATATCCAACCTAAACCTCCCCTGGCATAACTAGTGATCCAAGCACCTTCTAAAAGCAGCAGGTATACATCTTTTAGGTGATTTATGTTTGTTTTGCTGTTATGAAAAATGTGATCAGCCTAAGAATCCACTTACGATATCTGGCAAAACAAAAAGCAACCTATGGATCCACTGACCTTTCAGCATCTCTTTCTGCACCTTGCGCTTTTGGTGATTCCAGTTGTCTGAAAGTGACTGTGTGGAGGTCTTCTTTGCTGTTAGAGTTGAGTGTAGCACCGTCTAGAAGCAGGACAGCATTCTGATCAGTTTTCCACCAGGAATAGGCAAATGTTTTCTTTAAAAGGAACTTCTAGAAAATGTTACACTTCACAAATATGATTTTTAACATGATATGAGCATGATTTTCCAGCAAAAGTTTTAAATACAAATTCTTTTAGGTTGGATCACACTATGAAATAAAAAAAAAATCATTGAGTGGGCTTGATTAGGAGAACAGTACAGATCATGCAGCTGTGTAAAGGCCAGATTTCCTTACACCCAAATTCAGAGTTTGTGGGAACATTTCAAACCTGTTGAAATAACGAATCGGGAACACCAGCTGCTGCTTGTATTTGCTATGCCTTGACATCAGTGTTGACAACTGACACTGTTTTGAGAAATAAAGGTTTTTAATTTAATATAATTTGCACGATCACAGAGAATCAACTTCCTTCACTTGTTTCAGGATGGTCAGCTAACTATGAGTCATTTCATTTACTAGCTACCGAGGAAAGAAGGAGAAAGGAAAATAAGTAGTTCTGGAACAGGTGGAAACCTTAAATAGTGGAACAAAGGGCAGCTGCACCATTCTAGGTGTTACTGCTAAGCTCCCAGCACAGATTTTTGGCATTGTGAACCTGTCCAGTGGCAAATTTGCTTGGGAAAGCTTCAGTTAATAGAAACGTACCAAACTGACAGCTTAGTTTTCCCAATATCTGTACTATTTATAAAAACAATTTTCACACAATCTAACTGCTAGTTCAAACAACATTTCATTTTAAATTTTCATGAAAATATTGTACAGAAGACTCAATTCGCCTGCTCTGCCAGCAGATGCTGTAGAAAGAAATGTGTGCCTTGACCGAGATTCAGTTCTCTACTCTGCTCTCTCTGCTTCAGGAGTTTTCTGTGCTAGCCAACTGATCAATTGTTTACAACATATACAGCTCTGTAACATGATCTGTCACCTACAAACACTGTTAAAACACTACCAAGTCATTTCCTTTCTGATTCAGCTCTCCTTCACCAGGAAATACTAAATACAGTCAGAAAACACCTTTCAGCCACACAGAAGCACGAAACCTGCTGTAAAGAGGGATTCTGCCCAGTGCATGTATTTGACAGACACTGCTGACATGCATTCTCATTCCCGTTCCTTGAGCTGGCACTTAGCTGACCCAGAGGTGAGCTGGATCTAGGAAAACTAACCTTACCAATACCAAAGTGTTTTTTGCTGGTATTTGCAAGTGACAAGTACTAGCAAAATTGGTGCCAGGACAGAAACAGGAGGGATTCACCAGCAGAAGCATGGGGGACCAACGCTTCCCCTTTCAGCTCAGAGGATACATGAGACCTAAAGGAGACACGGTGTGAGCACAGATGAACCACTTACTTTGTGGGAGCTGTTTGCCCACAGCGCTCCCTTCCCAAGCGGATGGCTCTGCAGCAGCCGTGTCCTGAGCAGGCTCTTGAGCATGCTCCTCTGTGAGGAAGGTGACTGCTTCCATTAGGTCTCCATTAGCAGCCTAGTAGAAAGACAGGGAAAAAAAAATCCATAGTTCCAGCATTGCTTCACTTACATTTGTATGAAATTTAATGCATCCACGGTAAAGACAGGCATACGGGCTCCAGCTTTGCTTTCTCCGGCCACAGGAGAAAGCTACCTATTGGTGACACGTAGCAGCAAAAACGAATATAATAAAGGCCACAATTTATCTGACGGAAAGCACTTTGCCTTTATTACTAGGACCATATAGACTCCATTAACTAATTTCATTTCCCTCGCCAGAGATTCAAGTAGTCGTAGGTCTGCAGTGCAACAGGGTACATAGCCACAGGGAGAGACTCACAGGAATCACCCTCTCCATGAATTTCAAGACAGATGCATCCTACTGAACTAGGGCTTTCTTTAGACTGTCACTACTATGGGCTACGCACTCTGCATTCACTTGACAAAATACAGCACATGGTATCTGAAGAACGTGCAAAACGCTGATCCTGGTTCATTCCAGAAAAGAGCTCAAATACGTTAGTTTTCTATCTCATTTTAAACAACGAAGTAAGCGTTAAACTCCTTTACATTTATTCTAACGTTTCCTAGACATTACTTCTCAATGAAGCATTTAAGAATTTTCTTAAACAAGTCTCTCTGTATATAGACAAGTCTGTTTGTATATGAACAATGAAACTCATATCTTGCTGACACATCTCAGGGCAATGGTGTCTGATGATTCTGGACTGACATAGCTGCAATCAGTTGAATATTACAATTTAAGATATCAAAACATGCATTATGAGAAGGAATCTTTCCAGATAAATGTTGTTTCTCCAAGTGCCTGAGATGCTTATGTCCCTTCACTTTAGAGCAAAGACGACTGTTCTGGTGATTGGCAAGACAAGCACAAGTCACAAAGCTACCGATGTAATTTCAGTGGTCCAGAACTCCTGAAATAATTTACATAACGAAAAATGCACTTTGCCCCACAAAATTTGTGTTTACTATAATGCATGTGTAACAGCCCTGTCAGAGCAAAACTACCAGGGAATGTTTATAATGTTTTAATATGGCACATGCTGCTGCAGCACAGATTTTAAGGTCTACTACTGGAAAAAAATGAAGGGTTCTTAACTTCTCACAGAGCTTCTGTTTCAGATATGAATGAATACAGGTTAACCCTAAAATTCTATTTCTTTCTGACACCAACAAAAGCTGGGCTCCTGTACCTACTTGCCTCATGGTTATATCTGAATGAAGCACCAACTAGGGGCAGAAAATAGTGGATTTACCGATCACCTCTTACATGAACCAAACTGTTCCACACAGCACATGCTGTATCACTGTCACAGGCCACACGCTGACTATTTCAGCAAGGACTAGCTTCTTATCAGCCTACAAAAATGCCAGTACCCATCTGACTCCTGAATTGTGTTTCAAGAGTCTGAACTTGCCTCATTTTTGGAACAAAATCAGAGGTCTTCTTTCAAGATAACAATGACAACACCTACAAACCTTCAGAGCTGCTTGAAGGAAAGCTGAATCCTGAATTCCTGTTATCTCTTTCAGCTGGTTTAAAAGCATCTGGCAATCCTACAGTTGAGAAATAAAGAAAGCTCATGTAAAAAGGTGACCAAGCAAAACATCAAGCTGTTTCTGCAGTGCTTGCCAAGGACTCAACAGAATACTTGTTCCTTCCTTTTTACTGACAGATCAACACAAAAGCTCAGTCACACATATCAGACAATAACACCAACATCAGTTTGAACATCATACTTAATTTATATATTTACAGACTAACTTTCAATCCATTGTATGTTCGAGAGTGCGTTAGCAGGCCTCAGATGAAGCGCCATGCACTCCGTCAGATGCACCACACCTGGGGGGCACTGGCACCCCTCTCCCAAGAGCAGCAGCATGTGCAGCAGGACATATAAGGAGCCTCGTCAGCGCTCGGGGGATCGGTCAGGGGCTATTTTAAGCCTGGCTGCGCACACCACTTGTGCACGTCACCTCTCACTCACACTGAGGTGTCAGAAGGGCCTAAGAAGCTTCCACTGCTTTTCCTTCCCACCTCACAGCAGCCTGAGGTTTGGTCAGCTACTTGCTGTCAGCTGTAAGCCACAACTGACAACATATTCTTAGTTTGGCCACTTAAGAAAGTGATTACAGAAATTTTCTTAACGGATTTATCAAATCCTTATACACTTCAGGGGTTGTCAAGTGAAAAACAGCCTTGGTTTAGCCACACAAAGTACCTGGTGAGAGACACGTAGAAGCATTGGCCCCAATGACAGAACAGTGAAAGACCCTTTGCTAAAAGCGTTTATTGCCCAGAAGGTAGCAAAGCCTATCACTGGGGAACACATTTATGGTCAATGGCATAAGATCAGTATCCATGTTACAGAAGTAAATTTCCTGAAAAGGCTGCATCTTGTAACAGATACCCGCACGTATTCAATGCTGCCTACACAGAAGTTTGCAGGAACGGCCAGGCGCACCTCTCTCTTTTCACAGGAGCGGTCACTATGCCCACCAAGTGCTGCAGTGCTATGAATAACTTCAGGGCCATAGCTCTGGGGAAAGCCAGCTCTCCCAGCAGCGAGCAGTGAGCCGCAGGTCCCATCGTCCCTTTGGAGCAGCAGCTGCTGGCAGCCCCGTGCCAGTGAAACCCAACACTGGGAGATGTAGCTTTGCAATGCTGGAGTTGCACGCGGCATGGGAAGGATTTGATGCAGGACAAACAGCCAGGACCGTGTCGTGTATGCCTGGCTTACAGAGGCTATTTGGAATCCTGATGCCAGGATAGTCCACTGGATCCCAGTTTCTTAAGATCATGCATTTAATTAGTCTTAACTGGGAATACTGCAGAGCAATAAATTCAAGTTTCTACTTACTCTAATCACTGGGAAAAATCTTAAGATGTTTTGATGCAATTGGAGCACAAGTTCCAACCAGTAATGCCAGCCACTTTTTTGAGCCATCTATCCATCCGTACTGCTGACGGATGCTATTCCACACATAAGTATCTTAAAAATAGCATGCATCCACATTGGTAGTTAAAAGAAAAATCCCAATTATTTTTTTGGCAGGAATTCCCTCAACAAGTTACTCATCATATTCCCATTTAAATACTCTTTTGGCCAGCTGTTACAGAAAAGCGTGTGTGTGTGTATACATGCGTGCACACATCCCTCCCGACCTCTCGTGCACACTCTTTCAGTCTTTGCACCTATGCCTGAGAAAAGCTGAGATGTTCTGGAAACCCTCACGGCGAGCCAGCAGCACAACGAGACACTGCATGATAAGGAGCCAAGAGCATGAGCCTCAGGGCAGGAATACTTTCATTACGGCAAACGAATTATATCATGTTGCTAATTTTGCTACCTTAGCAAGCTGTATTCCCATACGTGGGGCTAACCCCACGTAATGCTGCAGGGCATATTTTTCCGTTGGAGAAAAATCCATGCTAATAAACCACATTACAATAATGAAATCCAAGGCAGGATAGGGCATGATTTTCAGGGGCTTTTCTTCTTCACCAAAAGAAGGACTCACAAAGGCTGCAATAAACATAAAAACTAATTACCAGCCCACAGTTCTAAGTTACCACTTAGTATACTAATTATTTCCAGGGCAATTTTATTCAGCCTTTCATAAGAAACATTTGTATAAACAGCAGAAAGCTTATCCTGTACAAGAAGTTTCACGAGGCTGGCGGCTGACTGGCAGCCCACAAAAACCACATGTGCCTCTATTTTTTGGGGAGTATTTTTGTTTTTATAACTAGTCTGGTTGATTGCTTTTTGGGGTTATGCTCCATGGTACTTTAAAACAAGCTCCACAGCTGGTCATTAACACTCAGAACAATAGTGGTAGCATGCTATAGCTGTTAACACATATTGCACTTCAAAGACCAAACCAAATCAAAGCAAACAATGAAATCTGACCTGCCAGAAAAATAACAGCCACAATGACAATGCTATTAGTATTAGATTATAGCAACAGGAGACAAGTCTAAAAACAAGATGCTGACAGGAAGGTATTGGAGCTAAAATTACATGGTCAGCTAGTGAGTGATAATACTGGTAGGTTTTGCTATTTTCCTTAGTATGATATGAATCACAGCACACATAAGCAGTTTGTTTTGAGGAGAAACTGAAAGCAGGGAAGGGTGTAAATATGGTCCATAAGTTCAAGGGGGCTCCATAAATAACAGCGTGCAGGGCAGATGTAGCCAGCGTGGAAGAGGCGCGCGGAGCAGATGACCTTCAGCCACTGCAGCTCAACCGTGCTTTTTATCAAACCAGCAAAATGGATATGAAGAGGTCTGAAAACCTGCAGACGGCAGCAACAACAATGCCCACATTCCTGAAGTGAGACCTTTTACAAACCAACATCCATCAAGACAAGAAGCGACAGCCCGCTAGCTCCCTGTCCATCAGCACGCACGTACACAGGCACCCGTACATTGTGCACTTTCCTGATGCTGGCCCTGCACAAACCTGAACCTGCTGCCATGCAAACACATTTTCTAAATGCACAACAAAACACAATCAATACCTCCTTCCTGCTCATTGCTTTAACACTGCCCCTGAGAAATGCCTCTTACGTCCTAAGAGCCCAGAGACCCTGCAGCAGCAGGAAGCTCTCAGATGAACAGCGATGCTGTGTGCCCTAGGAGCCAGGCTGCAGCCTGCCCATGTGCTCTCGCCCTCTGGACCGAGCGCTGCAGGTTGCCCACGAAGACAAGCTTGCGGTCAGCCAGGAGCAGAGCCACGCATCCTTCTGAACGCTAAGGTGCACATCCCCTCAGAGAAGCGTTACGCAGCACCGAAGTTTAAGAGTAGCAGTCTTTGTAACAGGTATCAAAGAACGCTTTAGGTAACAGAGAAAGGAGAAAACTAATGACTGCTTTTTACAGAAGAGAAAATTGAAGAAAGCTGTCAAGAGAAGACCATCCAGCACTATCCACACACCCGTCCTACAAAACAGCGTATATCATACGAACCAAATCACTTTTACACAACGTTTTATTCACTAAGATTTTAAAAGCAAAGAACATACTACGTCCAGCAAGCGCTGAATGAGTATTTTAAACAGAACAGCGGCATAACGTGCTAACGCAGGAGCACCGCTTGTGCCGTCAGCTGGGCGCATCAGGCTCTGCGCCGGCAAACGTCAACCGCGACTTTCGTCCTCCGAGGCCAGGCGCCGCCCGGCCAGCGCACAGGGCACAGCGCCGAGGCCCTGGCCGCGGGCACCGAGATGCCGAAAGCAGCACCGGCGGGGCGGGCGTGCCGCCCCGCCAGGCCGAAGCTCTCGGGAAGGCAGCACCCGGGGACGCTGTCCCGGCCGCCGCGCAGGCTGCACGCGCGGGGGTCCCGGGCCCCG
>VXAL01004282.1:44555-72825 GCA_013399475.1 Chauna torquata
GCTCGCCCCGTGCGAGGAGCTCGGCGCAGCCGGGGAGCGGCTCCGGGCGCACAGCACCGCCGGAAGGTGGTGGGAACCGCGGGCAAAGGCACAAACCGAACGAGGGCAGCTGCCTTGAAGGCGCGTCTGCTCACGCATCTCTTAGTCTCGCTTCAGGTCTTTATATGTTTTGCGGACGTTTTGAAGCTCCAGACGCTGTCCGGGCGCCGTGCATGCAGCCGGCACGCGCTCCCTGTTCGTGCAAGCGAGCGGTGCTGGGAAGGGGCGAGCCTTCCCTGGCCTGGCTGGGTGATCCTGACAGCACGGCTTCCCCTTGGTCTGTGGCCTAATTCAGAGGAGCAAGTACCTTATGAGCGCCCATCCAACAAGGACTCCAGCAATGCTGCACCATTTAGTGCTGAGCTCCTTTTAGGCGCAAAACCTTGGAGCTCTGCAGCCTGCCAGGGATTTTACAGGTGCAGGTACACAAGTCACAGGTCTTTAGATAAAAACCACAAAGAAAGGAAGGTTTTTTAACAGCAGAGGGGGGCAGATACCTGTTTTCTGCATTTTCCAAGGCTATACTTTTATTGGTCTAGTTAAAATAAGGAGAAAAATACTCGTTTTTCAGGTTTAATTTCACTGAAAGCCCTCACTGTTTCATAGCTTTTGTACCGTCAACTTGCATAGACAGTTAAGCCAAAGGGCAGCAACCACAATTTCCTTTAAATCCTTTTGCAAATACAACTGAGATTTCATTGTCTTAATAAAATAGCTTTACAGTTGAAAGGGATACCTCCCAAACAAAGATCCAAACAAATGTTTGCCCCTCTGGAGCGAGTTACATGCAACACATCACACAAGCAAGGGAGGAGAAAGCCCAGCTGGCGTGCAACCTTGAAAATGCAGAGACAGACATTGTGCCTCCCTTGGCACCAGTGACCTACAGCTGTTAGAGCCCTTTACAGGAAAACTTCCCTGATTCGAAGACCCAGGTGATGAGTACGGTGTGAGCAAGCAGCCAGACACGTACTGTTGGCTCGTTCTCAAAAGCAAGGGAATGAAAGCACAGAAGAGCATGCGGTGCTCTACCTGGGACAGCATGGCGAGTGTTTGTCAGAGGTGAGCGTGGCCCAAACCACATCCCCTGGCTCCCAAAAGCTGAAGGATAGTTCAGCTGAAAGCCCAGGACTGTACGTTTAAGGAGAGCTAGGATATGGTTTAAACAGTTTTCTGGAGAAGTTTAATACCAAACTGCAAGCTGAAGCACATGTGTGATATGGGGAGGCAGCATCACAGAAAATGCACTTATTCCCACCTGTTTCCACTCAGAAATCCTCTATCCTCACCTCTTCCTGTGTGCAATGGTACCAACCTATTGTTTCCATGTCACTTCCTAACAAGCACCATCCTCTGTAATCTGCTGATGCTGAACCGCTGTGACCTGCAATGCGGAGTCGCCCGTGTGCTGTCCCCATGGTCCCTGTGCCAGCCGAGATCACAGGCTCTCACAAGGGCCCCCGGTCACTCACCATGCACTCCCAGTCCCTGGGCATGGAGCTCTAATCCAGCCACTCATCCGACTCCCACCCAGGATTGCACCATCTCCTTTTGCTTAGCACAGAGCCAAAATGCTCTCAGTTTGTAGCGCGCGCGCGTCTTGTCCCCTCAAAAAGACTTGCAAAGGAGAGGGACTTGCAAGCCAGGGTGACTCTGTTTCAAGACGAAAACACTTTTTCTCCCCACCAATGGTGCCATTAAAGCAGAGTGCTCGTTGCCACCGAAGGGAGTGGGAGCCAGAGGCTCGGCGAGATTCGAGCGAGCCCGCATGAGCAGGCAGAAGACAAAACATCAGGGCTGGAATGCTTAATGCAGACAAAAAGCCCACAAACCATCCAGAGCTTAGAGCAGTCTAATAAATACTAATTTGTATGAGGTCTGCTTGGGATGCCATATCTGCTGATGCGAGATGCGATCTCATTTACAGTTTCCTGCTAGATCTCATACTTTCAGCAGCTCATCAAAACAGCCGTCAAGAGCCGTGAGCCCTGGACACGCACACAGGACACTGCAGATGAGATTTCGCTGCCACACATTGGCAATTTGATTCTGCCCAATGACCTGGCGGGGCTAAGCTCCCTCGGGGCCAGCAGGGCTTGTGAGCAAAATACCTTTTTGCATCTCTGGAGGAGCACTCAGGAACGTGTCACTTGCAATTGCTGGTCCTCGTTTCTCCACCACCGTCCCTGCTGCCTCGTGGCGCTGGGGCTCTGCCAGAACCGAAGCTCGCTGCTCCCTGCGGCAGCACCAGGAGGGGCTCGCTCGTGGGGGCACTTTGGCATCTTGGACTGGAGCAGTTGTGCTGCAGGGGAAGGGGAAAGGGTCAGGCATGATGCTGGTGGCTCCTGACCTCAGCAGTTTCCCTGTTGGCCACTTCCCTGCCAGATTTGTTGGGTGGGCTAGGAGACCCCCTGCTGGCCCCAAGGTGTCAGCCCTGTGTGGGGACCGGCGGCAGGCACAGGCGAGCCCCACACTGCATGTTCTCTGGGCACTTACAGGCAGCGTCCCTGGCTCTTTTGTTTTTGAACAGGTGTGGGAACATCAACACAGCCTTTTCAAGGGTCATCTTTGCTCAGACCAAAAATAAGTAGGCAGAAACGTGTAGACCATATCTGGAGGGAGACTTTAAAAGGCAGAAGTTTGGTGAATTGTGCATCTTGTTTTCAGGGAGGGGTTTGGGCTCGGGCTGCCCTGCAGCAGCATGCAGGCTGGTGCCCTGTGGGATGGCTGGAACCCACTCCCACAGCTGCCCCATGCTGCATGCAAGCGTTCACATGCAGGAATTTGGGAGGCAGGAGGGGCCACTGGCACGGGTGACAGAGTAAAACCAAGCAAGCTGGTAATGTTATCCATTTTGCCTGATATATGCAATGAGTAAATAAAAAATGCCCGTTGGAGTTTAAATCTAACATAAAAAACAGCCAATTTCACACATCTACAGGGCTATTGATAGCAATGGATACAGAGATGATATTATTCATTTTAGATTTTGCAACATCCCTTTAAGCACAGCATCAGATCTGTGCTGTTCAAGCTTCCCCCTTCTCAGCTTTTCTGACCTGCTTTGATATCCTGAAAGCTGCTGAAATACATTTCAGGTGCTGGCAGTGTATTAACATAGGCACTGTGTGGGCATGGTGTTAATTACAGGAAATATGCTACATGAATTAATGAATAACTGCAAGCACTGTAATTACCTCTTGTATTGCAGATATTGAGTTCCTTCTTGCTGCTGAACTGAAATTGCATTTCAGGGCATCTGGAAATGCAAAGTTTGGGTGTAGAACAAGCGAGTGTGTCCTGTGGGTGCCTGGCAGCTCAGGATCAGCATCTCCCTGCCTCTTCTCGGTGCTTGAGGAGAGCAAATAGCAGAGAGCAGTTTGGGAATTTTTTTTGCAGTTTTTCCTGCAAAAAAAGTTTCAGAAGGGGATGAGTGAAGATACTGCTATTTCCCTACTTCAGCTGTAGCAAGGCCCTTCTAAACACCTGGCTGAAAGGGTGGGCTGTGGATGCAGAGCTCCATCCCCACCCTCTCCCTTGCAGGCAGGTGGGCTGATCCCCTGCACCACCACAGGGGTCAGAACGTTTCTCCCCTGCCACCTTAGGGTCTCATCTACACCTTTGGCAGCAATAAACATGCTCACACAATCCATGCTGGTGCTACCCTTACATCTGAGCAGAGATTTGGCTCCAGAGCCAATGCCATCATGAATGCAGAGGCTTTAAATGCGTCTTTGGCAGGTGTGCACACTAATCGACGAGCCGTTGAGCGCGCATGGCTTCGCGTGAAGAGCTCTCGTCCCATCTTCGTTCCTGCCTCTGACTTCTGTTGTGATCTTTTGCCTCCTGTTTCCTGTACATAAAAGACTAGTCTTGCCTGAGAATATCAAGTTATTACTAGGACCTTGGGGAAATCTGATCAGGGAGATAATCGAGTCGGAGTTCCAATTTGCTTATATTGAGTTTCACCAACTGCGGAAGCCAGATACCTTTGTATTCCCCTCCGCTGGCTGGAGCCTCCCCGACAGACGCCGAGGCATCTGTCTCGACACGCTGCCGAACTGGGAAGATAAATATGAACGCGTGGGAATTATCTCTGCATTTACTAACCACCAATTTAGGTCTAAGTAGGCTCCCTCTGTTAGGAAGACTAATGAATTCCAATTCTGCAAAATATGCTTTGCTTTTAACAAGCAAGATGGAAGGTATCTGAAAAAGAAAAAGGGAAGAGCTGTGAATAATGCCACGAGAGAGCCAATTATGCCAGCCAGCTGGCATTGCAAAACTTGTTGTTTAACTTGATAAGAAGGAGCCTGGTCGTAGCGGCAGCACACTGCGGGGCAGTGTGGTCCACGCGAGGATGCTCCGGGCCAGCCCCACCGTCGGCAAGGGCAGAGCTGGCACCAGGTGCTGCAGACCACCAAGGCAGGAGCACCGGCAGGTGAGGGGACACAGGAAGAGCCTCGAGGAGGCCAGGAGGGAGCTGCTCCTCCTCCAAGGTTTCCGGGAGCTTTCCTTACTGGGAGACCCATAACACGATCGTGCCCTTCTGCCTTGGGGCTGAGCCGAGCTCCGTTCCAGCGAGCAGCTCTGCGTGTCCCTAAGGCAAAGCACAGACCCACTCCCAGGGCAAGAGCGCGCTGGCAGCTGGGGCCGCAGTCACTGGGAAGGGCCCTGCTCTGCTGGATCCTCGGGATGCTGCTGTCTGGGCACCGGTCCGACCAAGGTGTGCAAGGTCCCACAGTGAGACAGACTGAGGCAGGAGGAGAAGCCAGAGCTTGAAGAGGCAGGGGATTTCTACCTGTCATTTCACAAAAAATGCACCTAGCTTGAGGTCACTCTTTCTGTTTTATGAGCAGGAAAATCTATAGGCATGGGGATTTAACGCAAGTGCCTGCCTAATGCAGCTGAGACAACTCCCTCTAAAAAATTATTAATGTCCTGATTACAAATATAAACTTAGCCTCATATTTTTAGCTCTGGGTTTGCTGAGGGTATGTATTATGTTTAGCAGCCTGATTAATGTCACAGTAACTAATTAGGGTGCAAGACAGATACTGGTGATTTGCTTGCAGTGTCGAGTGCAGTCAAAGTGCCATTATATCAAAGATAATTTACTGTGGCAAGGATCATACAATCTCAGATGAAGAGCAAGAGAGTGCTGAAGATCTGCCCCCACTCTGCTTCTTCCATACCCTAAGATCTTTCCATACAACCTTTTTTTTATCAGAAGGAAGCAATCAATTTGCGCTGTAGGTACCTTGAAAATGAAAAAAAAGTAGTCCCAGAAATGTTTATTAGCACTAGGGGAACATAAGTTGCAGGGAATTTCAATGGATACCAAACACTTGCACTTACAGGACAGCAAATAATCCTCTCCTGCCCTCTCAGAAGCACTTCAGAGTTATGTTCAAAAGCGGTAGGCACTGATACATGCAGGTGCTGCATGGATAAAAAACCACTGTCCCTCTTTTAGCAAGTCTGTCACGTGCCTTGCAGAAAAGACAATTTCTGCTTTTTACTGCCCGGTAGCACTGACGGTACCCTCCTGCCAGGTTTTTTGTTGGGTCTCGTTGGTAGCCCCGGGACAAGAAAACTGGCAGGACTGTGCCTTGCAGGGCAGAGCACTTGCCCTCAGCCCCAGTCTCTGCTCTGCCTCTCCTTCCAGTGGGGGTCAAGCTGCTCGCCTGCTCCCGGCGAGGCTTGGCTGTCCCCAGGCAGCAGGGAGGAAAGCATCCCTGTATGGCAACGGTGTAAAGCTTGGGGCTTCACAGGCTGCAGAGCAGGCTCCAAGCAGAGCCCGGCCTCAGCCCCAGCTCCTCCACCTGTGTGCTGTGCTACTCCAGCTGGAACAATGAGCAGGGTGCTCTTCAGCAAAGCTTTTTGAGGTATTTTAAATCAAAAGCTAACAGCCCTTTCAGCCCAAATTAGCCTTTCCAACTTGCTTGGAATTTTCTCTGAAAACAAAGGGAAAAATGTAACAATTGTGGGTGTAATCACTGAGGTGGTTTTATTAAAGCCTGGGCTGAAAGTTTCCAATTTGAAATACTTCTTGAAAAACTAAAGCTACAGCAGAAGAACTTGGATGAAGTGTAGGGAAGACAGACATGAGATTTCTACCTAAAAGTGCCTAGCACATATCCACTGCTCGGGATGCACTGATGGAATACAACTCTCCAGCGCTAGCCTGCTCCAAAAAATAGGGAAAGGAAGAGATGCCCCTGCCCTGGGAAGCCAGGGGCAAGTTCCCACCTTCCTGGGTCAGGGAGTTATGGCAGCAAAATACAAGGGAGAGAAAAAGCAGCAAACTCGGCTGCATGCAGCGGCTGGGCGCCAGGTTTGCTCTGTGCCATAAAGACAGTCATGCAAGATTAAATACTGGTGGGTCTGCTCTCAGCAAGGCAATTCCTGCCTAACCTTGGGTAATATCACATCTCTGACGCGCGGCTGCTGTACCTGCTCGGAATGAGATGGATCTCCTTCATTAACGTCAATGGGCTCCAAATACCTTTGTGTACTTATTATTACCTGGCTTTAATGGATAATGAAATTGTGGCATAATATCGCTAACACCTGAAGGGTGTCTAATGGAGAACACAACTGAAGGGAAAGTGCTTTCCTACCTTTGCTGGGGATTTAAAGGCATTGGGCTTCTCTGCTGGCAGGATGCGTCTGGGTTCATGTTCCCACCAAGGACAAGAGCTGGCTGGGAGCGCACAGATGCTGATCCCAGCATCCTTCCCAGGAGCACGGATCTGGGCAGCTTCTACTCAACCCCAGCTGCAGCTCCAGGGTCACCATTGTGCCCAGCGTGCTGGGGGCCAACTCTTCAAGGCCAGCACATCAGAGAGGCTGCCGGGCCCCAGGCCCAGGCGCTGCGGCTCACTGGTCCCCAGGGAGGCAGGGCAGTGCTGCCGTTCACGCTGGTCCTGGCCTGAGGAAGGAAAAGGGACTCTCAGCCAGACAACACACACTGCTCTGCCACACCTTTATGGTCCTGAGCACACAAGATCCCAAAACAGGTTGTTGGTCCCTGCCCCATGCAGACAGGGCAGCCTGGGCTGTGCTGCTAACCTGAGCTGACACTGCTCGCTGCCTTGAAATACGGCATGACTCATCCCTGCAGCTGCTCCAAGTGGAGTTCATTAAGCAGATGAGTAAATACAAGCAGCTTGCAGAGGAAGAGCCTTTCTTTGCGGAGCTCTCAGATAAGGGCTACAGCTGTACCCTCTTGGCGGCTAGGCTCCAAAACGTCCCCCTCCTCCCGCTGCCGACAGGGGGTGCTCGGCACCATCTGTGCGGTGATCAGCCTGTCCGTCTGTCTGTCCTGCGGGTGGTCCCATGCCAGGGGGTGACCCTGTGCTGGCAGGCTCTGTGAGCAGCGAGCAGCTCGGGTGGCGGGAGCATGGCCGGGGGCACGGGGACGAGCGGGCTTGCAGCCCCCACCGTTCTGCACAGGCACAGGCATCGGCCCAGCCCCGGCAGCCCCTACCTGCAGCTGTCTCTTGCGGCTCGTTGCTGCAGCACTGGTGTTTAGCTCCAATTGCCTGTGAAATGCTTCTTCTGCTGTTAATGAAATGAGGAACATCAGATGCATCCTGATACCCGCCCTGTCCCCAGAAGCCACCCTACGGCCACCTGGATTTGGGCACAGGTCCTTCCGCTGCACCCCCAAGTATTGCTCACCCCACACATCCTGGCCAGGCCTCCTGGCACTGCTGCAGCTTCATCAGTTCCCAACAAAGCCCAGGAAAATGCCTTTTTACGCCCTGCACCACCCTTGCCTGTGTCTCTGGAAGTGCCGTCCAGGAAAACCAGCCTTCACCACTCGGTCCTTGGGCCAGAGTAGGAGCAAAGCATACAGCGCTCACCTCGCTGCCTGTGCTTGTGCTGAGCTGCACTCTGTGCTCAGGGCTGCTCGGTTATTGCAGCAACTCAGCCAACAGGAGCGATGCTGCTGGTGGCTCTTGCCAGCCTCTGCCCCCTCTGCCTGCCTCCCGCCTCCAGCCCCTGCAGATGTTGCTGGGGCCGCAGCATCCACCTCTCCATTTAGCACTTGTGGTTAGGGCGCTCTGAAAGACAACAAATGACTTTGCAAAAAAGTTATCTCATTTCAGTGACATTCTGCTCTGCTTCTGCAAAGACCGTGCTGCCAGGAATCAGCCTGGCAATCGTTTATCAAAGGGCTATTCAAAGGAGATTAAAAACAAGTCAGTTTGGAGGAGATACCCTCTTACACCATGAGCCAGGCTTGTGTTCATTACATTGAGTGTCACTTTAGAGCACTTTCTACAGAGACATCTTAACTACCCCCTACAGGCCCACAGAACTTTGCGCTGCTGATAATTAAACCATGAAATACAGTGGGACCGTGGAAGAGCTCGTCTTCCTGGACACAGCAGCGCTGGTTATTTATGGTCCCTGTGCATTTTTATTAGTAAGGATGGGGACAGAAGTTGGGGAAGTTTTCTTATCGCTCTAATAAAATCTTATTTTCAAAGCACTGCTGATATAAATTTAAACTCATTGCAGCAGTCACATAATCACACTCCCTCATACAGATGAATAAAGTAAACAAGAATTGCAGATGGAAGAGACTGATCAGGTCACCTCCTCATCCCCTGCTAGCGTATGATTATCCCCAACAGGATATTCCACTAACACTTTGTCTTCATTGTTGCTGTCAAGCACTTCCACTGAGACAGCAGAAACCACTTGCCTGCGATGCATACCCACAAGGGGAAAAAATAATTGTTTTAATCAGTGTGTCGGTGAGGTCCTTGGAAACATTTGTATTTGCTCTTCTATTATAATTTCCATATTACCTGCTTAATTCATGCTCAGAGGCTGGGCCTGGTGCAGCAGGGGCTCCTGGGCTCCCAGCAGCACTGCAGCAGCGCAGTGGGGGCTGCAGGGCGAGGGTATCGCTGCCGGCGAGTGCCTCTGCCCTGATGCGCTGGGTCTGGGCTGGCTGCCCTTCGGGCACGGTGCTTCGACCATCTCCCCATGGTGCCAGATGCTTCTCTGCTGGAGCGCGCAGCTGCAGCCACCCAGGCCACCCAGCTGCACGTTACTTCTGCATCCACCTCTATTTGTGTTGAGTTATTTACCTAAGGAGACATTTATGGGTTCATAATTAGCAAGACAATGCGGTAGTGAGGCATTTATGATAGCCTGGTTAGCTGTGCGGAGCAAAGCTGTCAGAATCTGCAATGACCCATGACAGAGATTAAATTAGTGAAATGCCTAACAGAGCTCCCGACTCGAGCCTTGCACCAAAAACCAGCCTCCAGCCGTGGCTAGGAGGCAATGTTGTTGCAGTCATACTTCGTGTGGGAGAGACTACAGGAGAGACCCTGTGCCAGCACTGGTCACCTCGTGTCCCGCAGCAGTAAGTCATAGCAGACACACAACTCGGGGAGTGCGAGGCTCCGTAATGGGCACCCCCGGGCCGGTGGCAGCCAGGGCTCCTGGTGATGCTGGAGTGGTTTGGCGACTCCAAAGCGCTCCAGCACTGCTTGACCATGTCCAGGGTCCAGAGGTCAGGGAGCCACAGCCCCCCTGGCTCTGGGAACACCAGCTTGCTCCCTGAACTAAACTAATGGCCTCGCAGAGACAACATATCCCTCTGTGCTTCGTATCCTTCAAAAACCTATTAGCCTTTATGGCGAGCTGTCTCCATATAAGCAAGAAATGGCCCTGTGCTCTGCAGCTTACAAAGTACCGCTCTGCCGTCGCCTCATTTGTAACCTCCCTGCCCGCTCCTGCTCTACTGCCCTGCGCTCAGCCACCGTGGTCATCCCTGTCCTGGCCACAGCACGTGTCCAGCTCCTTTCTCAGAGCCACGGCAATCGCACACAGCATCCCACTGGCCAAACCCTGCAGCACAGGCTTGCAGCCACTGAGACCTCATTCAATTCAAAAAGCTGGAAAATTCATTCCAGAAGCTGCTGGGACACGAAGGAGCGGGGACTGAGACCCTGCTGGCAGCGGCTGCCTCAGACTTCCCCAGTCCCAGAGGATGCGCGGCTCCCCTGGCAGTGCCTCCCAGCCCGAGTTGATGCCGCACTCACCACAGATGAACCTAGCCTCTGTGGGCTGCTTCCAAGAAGCATCTGCTGCTGAGGAAAGTCTCCTTCTCCACAGTCGGTGCTTCCTGATAGACAGCCGGCTGCATTTCTGTGATTGCACAGAGCCAGTGGAGCTGTGCATGCTTAAAAACAAGTAAAAACAAATAAAAATGCAGGTTAGCCTCTCAGCGGACAGAGCAGAGGACTGTGCAGCACAGCATCACCAACTGAGCCAAACAGGGCAGCCTGCAAGCAGGACCCGCAGAGAGACTTTGCACATGTCTGGTAGAAATTCAGCATTACATGGATAAAAATTAAGAGATTTGAAGACAGTCATTAGCCAGGCCCAGTGGTGGGGTAGGAAAAATTCATCAAATTCTGGAAAAAACTGGAAGCATGAACACGCCTCTTACCGGCCAAGGAACGCTCCCCATCGCCCGGCAGCACTGCGTGCGTGGTGGCGTGCCGCTGCCCGTGCCCCCCGGCCGTGCTCTGCGGCACCGCCCTGGTGCCAGTGTGCGAAGCGGCGCTGGGGCTGCCGAAACGCTGCTGGGTCCGAAGCGGCAGCTTCAGGCGTGGGGAGCCGGGCTGAGCCCTTGGAAACTCTGGATGCCGAGTGCTTCGATTCTCAGAAAAGCAATTACTGTGCAGCAGATTACAGAGCTAATAAAATCCCATTATACCATTTCAGAAAGTAAATCTGATCTGGATACTGCCAATTTATATCAGACATCCCACAAAAAGTCCCGTAAGAGCCCCTGACGCGCAGACTGTGCTTGCGCGTAATACAAGGCTATAATAGATCACACTAATTAGATATCCGATAACAGGAGGGCTGATAGGAACTACATTAAAATCTCTTTAAGATGAAGACATAAAACCCAAGGGAGAAGATTCGGAGTTAATGATGCTGCTGCAGAGGCTGCGGTTCAGTGGTCCTCGCCCTAGACCCCACTGTCCCACTTCGCCCCGGATGCTGCTCCACTGCTTAGCCCTTCAGCCGAATCCTGGCCAGCGCAGCCATGTCCCACGCCTGCCCACTGCAGGTGCTGGTGGCCAGAGGAGAGCGCAGTGGCAGCGGGGCACTGTGTGCTCACCAGTACCACAGCACAGGGCACGGTCCCCAGCGCCACTGCGGCGCTGCCCGTGATTTTTATTATCCAGATTCAATAACAGCAAACAGCTCCGAGCTGTCTGCGCTCCCCGGGAGGTGACTTACCATCCACTAACAGAGCTGAGAAATCAAATTAGCCCCAGCTTTGCACTCTCTCTTTCCCTGACACCACTATTGGCAGCCAAGGGGGAGTTCATCAGGGCCGTGCACTAATTCTTATCTCGTTTAAGTGACTCCACGCTGCCATCTGATGCAATTTGCTCTGCGCCGCAGCCAAGGGCTCTGATCCCTGCCTGTCTGCCTCGCCATCACTCCCAGTACAGGGAAGCTTCTAGGGAAGCTGGGCTGCCGTGCTGCCTGTGAGCGCTGCAAGGCTTTGGGGAAAGCCTGTCCCCAGCCTTCCCTACCACCGAGTGTTTGTTCTTTCCTCGTCTCCAGCATTTCCAGTTTCTCCCTGTACTGCTCAGTGCTGCTCCAGAGCTCTCGCTACCTTGCTGCTGGAACCCACCCTGCACCAGAGTGGCTCTGGCTGTACCTCCATGCAGACGCTATTCTTTGTAAGCTCCTGGCACAGCTGTCCTCACCTCATATGCTCTCTCCCTCATTTTCAGGCCATGAAAGGGCTCTTGGTGCAGCCTCATGGCTGCTGCACCCTCTCCCCCTCACCAGAGCTGCTCCTTGCCATGCATCTCCTGCAGCCCCTGCCCCAGTCGCCCACTCCCCTCCGCGGCTCACCATCCTGCCTTTCCCCAGGACACAGCCATGGCCACTGCAGGCCCATTGCCATCCTCGTGCACTCTGCCTCGCACTGCCCGTTCCCCTTCCCAAGCCAGCCTGCCTCTCCCTGCTGATAAGGGGGATGCTCCCGAGCCCTGGCCATCAGTCGAGCTGCACCAGCACAGCAGCCAATGTGTGCTCAAGCTGCAGCGATCGCAGAAGTGATAGTCTGGAAGCAGGAGTTTGTTAACTGGGCACTGTTCAAACCTGCACGCCAAGCCATCGAGGTGGATGCTAACTTATTGGCTCAATGACGATCAGGTTGTTCACCTGCGCAGTGCCTGCAGGCACCTGTGGCAGCGTGGCCATAAGGTTTCCCTTGGAAAACCTCGCTCTGCTGTCACCCAGCACACCAGCAGGGTATGAGCAGCAGCATCCCAACCACACTGCAATGTTAACATCCAGCTTCTGCCCCTCCCAGACATGGGAGCCCCCCCCACAGCGCTGTGCCCGGGCAGGGGGACGGGGGAGCCAGGGGCTCGGGCGCTCCACATTCGCCCAGCGCCAGTGGCGTGACAGCCCATGGGGAGGGTGGCCTCCTCCTTCCTCCTCCCTGCCTGAAACTTGATGCAGCAGAGGAGGCTGATTGCAAGATTAATTACACATTTTCAAAAACCTGACGGCTGGGGGAAAGCGAGCAAAAAGTGCTGCCTGCTTCCCTGATTAGGTTCACTTATCCGCAGAGGAGAGTGGAGAGCACAGGCTGGGGAAGGGAGCCGGGAGACCTGCGGCACCAGAGCCATGGTGCTGGCAGCTCTCGTGGCGCTTCTGGCCCTGCTGCCTCTCATGTCAACGCTGCAGGACACAGGTAAGGACATCAAGGGGAAGTCTGGAAGGATGGGGGAGAAGGAGCTGCTTTCTGGTAGATAAAGGCATGTTGGAGTACCTTAATAAAAACCTAGCAGCTCTATATAGGATGCAAATGTTAGTTAGTTTGTTTTTTTTTTAAAGAGAGATTAATGTTATTGAAAGTCTGCATACCTGGGAAAAGACCAGCCATGGGTAACCTCTTGGAAAGAGCTTCAAGGCACTGTACACTTGAGCTAGTGCTGGCAGCATGGGCTGCAAGGACAGGGAGGTAACAGCATATTTTAACCCAGCTCTGAATTTTGGGCTCGTTGATGTGAGGCTTCAAATTATTTTGAAAGTATTCAAAGTGAGCCCTGAGGAAAGACTAAGAGAGAAAGAGAAACAAAATGATTTCCTGCGTCTGTCTGCATCCCTTGGTTTGGAACCTGTTGCCCAAGCCTCTCACCTGATAAATGTATTTCTCTGATAACGTTTCATTCCTCGTAATGCAGACTGGAATTTTTGGGATGACAGTGTGCAGAAGTAATGCTGTGGCTGTGCTTTGTAATCTTAGCTCCACACAGTGGAAAAATAACTGCCAAAATATTAATAAGCAATTCTTACTTTTTCCTGTTTAACCTTCTTGAGAAATAGTAGAAAAATCACCGTGCAGTTTTGCACCAACGCACGTGAAAGTTCTCAGCAGGTTTGTAACTCACGAGACGCTTTGGGCAGGTGAGCTCATCCCTTCCACCAGGGAGTCGCTCCTGACTCCAACACCTTGCCCCGCGATTAGCGATGTGGCGTTGGCAGAGGAGGCACAAGAGGAAGGAGCCCCTCGCAGCTGGGGAGCTGTGTGTGTGGGAGGAGTGGGCAGCACAGACCGCTCACCCAAGCCACAGGGCTGCGCTCGTCCGCACCACGCCAGCGCTTGGGCTCCCCTCCCTTCCTCAATGGCAGCTCAGCAGAAAGTGAAATCCCACAGCACAGGTGGCCGGAACCTTCCTTACAAAGTCCGACGAGGCTGGACAGCTGAAGTCCTTTATTCCTCCCGAGGAATAATCCTGCGGCGCCCTGGGATCGGTGTTGTCACCTAGCTTTAGCACTTGCACGCGAGGGGCTGTGTGGGAGTGGGTGCTGCAAGGCGATGCTCACCCACTACAGCCGCGTGCGAGGGCCCTGTCCTGGCCACGGGGTTTGGCATTTTTGGCCAATGTTCTTTACACTGAGAAGTCAAAGTGAGCCCATACAGGGGTGAAGACATAGGCCACGCAAATGATTTCAGGACCGTGTGTGATTTTTGTCTTATTTCAGATGAAAGGGAAAAAGCCAGGAAAAAACAAATGTTTTGTCGTTTCTTTTTTTAAAAAAAAATCCTACAATTGGCTATTTTTTGAATAACAGTTCACTCCACAGTTGATGCTGATTGCATTACTATGTTTCAACACTTGGTCACAGGATACTTTACTGCAAACCAACAGATACTTGACTGGGGGCTTTCTGCTATTTTAAAGTTTGTCAGTTTTTGAGCTATTTAGTTTCTCAACACTCCTCAAAGACAAGAATTATCTTTAGCTTAGGAGAACAGACAGAAAACAGTGAACAAGTCCCACTTACCTGCAACTTGGCAGGCGAAGCCATGGAGAAGCAGAGGCTTGGGGCCGGCCAGACCCCTGGGGCCAGCACAGTGTGCAGGACGGGTACACGGGGCAGCCGGTGGGACGACCAGGATGCCTGGTGTGAACCCAGCCACATCCTCTCCCTCCAAAGCGAGTTTTCCCAGAAACTGAGCTCGGCAGTGCAGGTCTGAAGGCAAGTGCCGTGAGCCAGCTGCGACCAGCTGCAGCGCTCGAGGCCACTTGGCCAGAGCTGCTGGTGCAATTACAGCAGTGCCTGTTTTCCTCCCATCACCCTAATTGCTGTGTCTCACACCCCCCCTTGCCTCCTCTCTTGGCTAACACGTGGCTGGACGAGGGTCGTGAGCCCGGCCAGCTCCAAGGCATTACAGATCCCAAGCAAAGTTGGAGGGGTCGGAGCTACTGTATTTTTTTTTTCAGTTGAAAAGAAAGGTTGAAGTTTCCTTCCAGGCAGCTTTTCCCAAGTTCCCGCAGATCTATTCCAATTAGTGCCTTTTGTTACGCGAGGAGCGGACTCTGGTACTCCAGAGCAAAGCCACAAGTGCAATTCTGCTGCCCTGCCTGACTGCAGTCTCAGCAGTGGCCTTGCAGTGAGGACTGGGGTGCTGACAGCAATTTGCAATGCAATTAGTGCTCCCAGCATCAGCAGAGGGATTGTTTCCACAAGAAAACAAATGTTGAGATACCAATAAGACTAATTATTAAGAAGTGTTGCTCCCTCGCGATAAAGCAAGTTCTGTCCTAGCTAGAGATGCCAAACCGACAATGCAGAGCCGCAGTTGTAATGCCCGTGCCCCGGCAGAGCAGTGCAGGGCGAATACTGCATGCATCCATGCATGTGTCCACGAGCACTGCTGGTCCTTCTCTAGCTTCAGCCCGTACAGACCGTATGCTAAAAAACAGTCTGCGGCCCACAGACTGTCTCCTGCTGTAGCTCCTGGGACTGATTTCAGTGTTATTAATATCCCAAATCCCACCAGAAAGGGGGGGTCTCCCTCACGCAAGTCACCACAAACCCCACAGCAATGGCCCGTGCTTGTGCTGCAGACTTTGTGCTCTGAGGAGAGCAGGGACCGTGGGGCAGGAGCACTGCTCTGGGGCAGGGACGCGTGGTCGCTTCCCCAGGATGGCACACAGTGCTCAGCCAGGAAGGCGCAGAGGCACGGCTATCCCAGCTGGCGGCAGGGCCCTCGTTCATTTCTAATCACATAAGCCCTGCTAACACGTACTGGGCTGAAAGGAAAGTCTCGGCCCACACATCCTCCTTTTGTGGGCTAAAAGCAGACGGGTGGGGAGAAGGGAGCACCCAGCTGTCACATGCGCTGCAAGGGGATGAGATCCGAGTGCGCAGAAGGATGTGCTGTCAGATACTTGGGCTCCTCAGCCTTGACGCAGTGCCATTCAGAGTCACAAATGATGGAGGAGTGGTACAGACCTTCCCAGCACTGCATGAATGCATCGGGGCAGCAAAGATGGGCTAAGGAACAGATACTTGATGAATAGCCAAAAAAACCAGCTGTCCTGCCGTCGCTTTCCAAGAGAGACTCTGCAACAACGTTGGCCAGCAGTGCTTGCAAGCATTTGCGCCATACAAAGCACTTGAGGGCCCAGATCCAAAGCCTCATGGCACATGTGGCATGCCCCCTGGGATTAACACAGGTAACTTATTCTCACGTAGACATATTTTAGTCTTTTTCTTTACCTAGTAAATCAATTTAGCATCTTGAGTCATCTTTAACCTTAGCCTTCATCCTCATAGTAAAGAAGCAATGCCTCTCAAAGTAATGAGTTAGAAAACTTATCTCAGGGCAGCGATTCCCTCACAGTTTCCCACTGTGGCTGTCCAGCTGTCCTGACGTCGCTCCTGGAGAAGAGACAGACGACAGCCTTCAGGTGGTACCTGGCCATCCGAGACCCAAGAAGTGTCCAGTGGAAGGTCACAGTGTAATCCATGTAGATAGAAGATGACCTGAATAAAACAGTAGACGATGTTTCTTGCTGGCATTCTTGTTTCCCAGCAAGATGCTCTGAACTTTGATTGGAAAGCGCAATCCCAAATAGTAAGCCAGGTACATCATTCTGCAGCACCTTGCATTTTGAGGCACACCCCAGGGAGATTTTAGGCTACTGCCTGGATGTGAACAGTCCCCGGCACGGTGAAGAGGGGGCAGCAGGGCCCCGTGTCCTGCATCCAGCCTGCACCCACGCCCTTGCCTGCAAGTGAGGGGAGGCGGCGCAGCCCCAGGTCCTTCCTGGGGCTGGCCACGGGCACTGCTTCCCTGGGGTTTCAGTTGCCCGTCCCTTCGCATTTTGGGCAGCAGGTCAGGGAGACAGGCCAATTCTGTGACAGTGCCTTTCCCTGCCCTGGCAGGTGCCCCGCGGGAGAGCTGGGTGCCGGACCCCGCCGCACCAGCCCTGCTCCGCCTATCCGACTCACTGCTGACTCACTACAGAAAGGGCATCCGGCCCGTTCGGGACTGGCGCACCACCACCACCGTGGCCATCGACGTCATGGTGTATGCCATCCTCAGCGTGGTGAGTCCGCCGCTCCCACCCACTCAACCACCACGCAAGCCGGGGCGGCTTCCTGCGGCTGGGGCCGGGGAGCCAAAGGGCACAGTGTTCCCATGCTAGCGTGCCCCCTGCCTGCCCCAGAGCATCGCGCTGCTCCTCGTGCCTCTGCCCACCCGCACCAGCATCTGCTGTCACCCTGTGCCAACCATGTGTCCTCTTCTTCCCACAGGATGAGAAAAATCAGGTGCTGACCACCTACATCTGGTACAGACAGGTGAGCTGAGGAGACCTCGCCAACTCCCCCTCCCTCTGGGCCCCGGCTGCCACCGCCAAGGCTGGAGCACTTGTGGCGACTCAGGTCTGCCCCTGCGGGGTGTGTAGCCCATGCAGGCTCTGTCTCCTGCAGAGATTATCTGCCTCCCGCCAGGATGTGCCTGTCCTGGAAGGAGCTCATGTGGGAAGGCAGGCTGTTGTCACCCAGCCCTGATGTTTGCCTACCTTAGCATCCCAGCTCCTAGCCCTGGAGAAAGGTCCTGGTGTGGCAGCTCCTTCGAAAACTGGGGCCAGCTCCCTTGGATGCAGGAAAGCCACGGAGCACTGAATTCAACACAAAAGAAAATATCCTTTGCGTTCACATAGTTTGCACCCCATCCCTTTCCCCAAATGCAGCTGCCTTTTCTGTTCAAATATTTGCCTCTGTGGTCTTGTTCCCTGTGACTGCCCAGTAATTGATCAATGAATTCACCTTCAAATGAGGCCGACAAACCACAAAATATCAAGACGTGCAGAACCAGGCAGTTTCAAGAAGAGGCAGGACAGGCATTTCTGTGCTCATTGGAGGTGCTGTTGGGGATAGTGCTGTGTTCCCGTGACAGCCAGCACCCTTGGAAGGTAAAGGTGTCTCCATGAACAGGTACCTGAACAAGCGCATCCCAGCTTAGCACAGAGAGGTTAACTTCTGCAATAATAAGACTTCTGCAGGGCATGAATCAAGAGTCTAAAGGCAGAGCTTCCATGCTCCCTGCTTCTCTCCGTTGGGTGGCTGTGATAGCTGGGGAAACGGGCTTTGCTTCCTCTCATACATGGCATTTAGGACATTTCCATGATGGGCTACTAGCATCAGGTTTGGATTTTGGTGGGGCTAGGACCAACCCCACCCTCCAAGTCCCTTTCTGCTTTGCCCCAGCAGCACTGGACGGATGAGTTCCTCCGGTGGGACCCGGTGCACTTTGACAACATCACACAGATATCCCTTCCTGCGGAGAGCATCTGGGTGCCCGACATCCTCATCAACGAGTTGTAAGTGCAGCACAGCACTCCATCGCAGAGGACCCCAAAAAGGAGTATGGGGTCCCTAGCCACCCTCTCCCACCATAAGCACGCACACTGTGCCTCGTTCTGCATTCTCCGCACAGAACTGGCAGTGCCCCCGTATCCGGTGAGCTGCAGATGGGGAAACGGCTTGGCAGTTGGGACATTTCCAATGCTGGCTAACCACAAACATTTGTAATTACCCGCACTGTGCCGGGGGTGGAATCCAGATATTTGGAGAAAGGCTTTGTTAAGAAAGCACAATGCAAGGGCAGCTGCAGAACTGCCAGCCCTTCCCGCAAAGCCAGCCATTGTCCTTCCCCACCCCCACCTCTGCTGGGATTTAAGGTGTTCGCACCACGTCCCGCTGCAGAGACCTCTGCAAGGCAAAACCACAGATGGTCCTTGGCCTGTTCTGGGAGAGGGCAGCAGCATGGGGAGCACAGTGATGACATAGGGCAGCTGTGCCAGCACGGGGTGGTGTGCTTTTGCCCTGGCCCTTTCCCCCAGTGTCCAGTTATTTCCAAAAAAGCAGGCTGGCAGATCAGCAAGGTAAGGTCCAAGTTCCTGGGCAGTCCCCATCCCAAATGCAGCTCGCCAGGAGGAGCCCACTCTGTTCACAGCCGTCTTTGAAGTGCTTCCTACCCTTGCTCTCTGTCCCTGTGCCCTCCAGCGTGGACGTTGGAAAGTCCCCAGATGTCCCCTACGTCTACGTTTGCCACCACGGAGAGGTCCAGAACCTCAAGCCCATCCAGGTGGTGACTGCTTGCAGCCTGGATATCTACAATTTCCCCTTCGATGTCCAGAACTGCTCGCTCACCTTCACCAGCTGGCTGCACAACAGTGAGTACCAGGACGCGCCCGGGGGGCTCGGGGACAGGGCCGGGGCGGGCCGGCTCCGTGCAGGGGACGCGTCCCCCTCTAGGTGGCCCCAGCGGCTCGAGAATGCGCGGCTGCCGTGCACGGGCACCCGGCAGCTCCGTCCCCACCTCTCTTCCAGTCCGCGACATCAACCTCTCGCTGTGGCGGCAGCCGGAGCTGGTGAAATTCGACAGGAGCATCTTCATGAACCAGGGCGAGTGGGAGCTGCTCTACGTGCTCAGCCACTTCCAGGAGTTCAGCGTTAAGAGCAGCGACAGCTATGCCGAGATGAAGTTCTACGTAAGGGCCCTTGCCTCCCCGGGGACCGGGAGCCCCACACCATGTTGTGCCCTGCTTTGGCCGCTGCTCTTCTCCAGGAAGAGCCGCAGGGCAAGGTTTTTCACCCCAGCCCCGTTATTTCATAACTGAGCTGCTCCCCAGCTCTGTGCTGCAGTGCATCCCCTGCCACCAGCTCCTCTCCTGGTGCTGAGGGCCCTTCCGAGGGTCCTGTCAGTGCAGCCCACCATCCTCACCTGCTTTAGTGGAGACCCATACCAACTCAAGCCCTCCTTTCAAGCAGGGCTCTTCTCTTCACTAAATCTTTCCTGTCTCTCCCTCTGTCCTGGCAGGTAGTTATCCGGAGACGTCCCCTCTTCTATACTGTCAGCCTGCTGCTCCCCAGTATCTTCCTGATGGTGATGGACATTGTGGGCTTCTACCTACCTCCCAACAGTGGCGAGAGGGTCTCTTTCAAGATCACCCTCCTACTGGGCTACTCAGTTTTTCTAATCATTGTATCTGACACGCTTCCAGCTACTGCTGTTGGAACCCCATTGATAGGTAAGGCAGCACTACTGGTCCCAGCTGCGACTGGGGCAAGAGCTCTTCACACTTGGCTTATGTGGTGGGAGCCCAGCATTCATCTCCCTCACTGCCACAGAGCTAGGACAGTGCCCAGAAACCATGGGCTAAGGCCAATCCCTCTGGGACCAGAATGCTAGGGAAATCAGAGGAGAGGTGGTTCAGCTCAGACAGAGAAACATCACCAGAACTAGAGGAGCAAGAAGCAGGAGATGTGGGTCAGTACAGTACTGGGGCTGCAAAAGGAACTCAGGACTTGGGGTATCAAGGTTACAGCCACACATGGCTGACAGAGCTGCACTGGAGCTCCAGGGCTGGCCCAGGTGCACGGCTGTGAGGGCACCATCAGAGCAGCTCAGGGAACAGAAATGCCATCCTGCTGACTGGGTGGGGTGGTCCACAAAGCAACAGCGGTCATGGGCCTGGAGCAGCAGGAGCTGCGGCTCTGTGCAGAGACCACAGGTCAGCTGGAGAGGCGGGCAGGGAGAAGTTGCTCAGGACCTGTCTGCTCTGTGCATCAATCTAAAGACTGTGATGGCCGCTGCAGGCCACTCACCTTGTTGGCATCTCCACAGGTATCTATTTTGTGGTGTGCATGGCATTGCTTGTCATCAGCCTCACGGAGACCATCCTTATTGTGCGCCTGGTACACAAGCAAGACCTGCAGCCCCATGTCCCCAGCTGGGTGAAGCACTTGCTGCTGGAACGTGCCGCTGTGCTGCTCTGCATCCGGGACAGGAAGAAATTCAACCAAAGCAGGACACAGAGCTCAGATGTCTCCAGGCATGTGGAGAACAATGACAGTACAGGTAAGGGCTGGAGAGAGAGCTCCTGCAGGAACAGGAGGGCACTGGGCCCCACATGGCTCTAAGCCCAAATGGCGCATTAACAGAGCAAGCAAAATATTCTTATTTCCAATTAGCTCTCACCTTCCCTATTGGAGCGCTGAGCAACAGCAGCAGACACCCCACATCCACCTCTCAGGAGCACCCCCCCCCGCCATGCTTCTATGCAAGCCAGTGCTCCATGAGCTGCGTTGCCAGCAGCCTGGGGAGAGGAGAGCAGGGTCGTGTCTCACTGTGGCTCATGCATGGCAATCTGGATGTCCAGATCACACACAGAAGTCCCAGCTCTGCTTTTAAACAGATTTTTCTCACTTACCTCTCTTGATCCTGCAGCCAAGCTGAACCACTATGGCTGTGACGACCGCCGGGAGCGTGAAGTGGCAGGGGGCACAAGGCCCACACCTGCCTTTGCCACTCCAGCAGAGGGCTCTCTGCTCATGCACAGCATCCTGCATGAGATCACCACCATCCGCCAGTTCCTTGAGAAGCGTGATGAATTTCGTGACGTTGCCCGTGAGTGGCTGCAAGTGGGCTACGTGTTGGATGTCCTACTCTTCCGGGCATACTTGGTGGCTGTCCTGGCCTACACCATCACACTGGGCACCCTCTGGTCGGTGTGGCAGTATGCCTGAGCTGCCTTGCGGGGCAAGCGAGGCGGGGACCTCGGATGTTGCTGTGCTCCAGAGACCACTCCCTGGTTCTCATGCTGAGACCCACCCGTGTTTTCTGACCGCAGAGATCCTGACTGGTGCAACTGCCCCCTTTCCATTAGCTCTAGAGCAGCAGCATCCGAGCACGAAGACGAGGGCTGAGGAGGAGCGGGCACACACCGATCACACCCGCCCCCAGCCGAACCCTTGTGCAGCCCCTGACCCAGCTCCAGGCGAGCTCCCTTCCCCTTTGCCCGCCGCGCAAACGCTGCCGTGTGCCTGCTGCCCGGGCACGCAGCTCCTCCCCCAGCCCAACGAGCCGGGCACGGCCGCAGAGCNCGCTCCGCTGAGCAGGGACCGGCACAGCCGGGCGGGGGCTCCGGCCGCACCTTGCCTGGCCGAGGCTCATCTGAAGCCCAGGGAGCAGGCGGGCATCAGGATGCCCTCTCCTCTCTCTGCCCTTCCCCGGGCTGTTTTCCTGCTGCCCCCGCCATCTCAGGCCACCCGGCTCCTTCCCAGGCCCAGCTCCCTGCTTTTCACCATGCCCTCCGCTGCCGAGGGGCACAGCCTCACCAGCTCCACCCGCCCTGCACGAAGCACTGGAGGCCGCATGCCTGTTTGTCATTCTCTGTTACTGCTTCACGAGAGCCAGCTGCTCACCAGGCTCTGCATGTTTCTTTCTCCCCACACCTGAGCGTTTTGCATGCTTGACCGGCAGATCCCCTCCACGTTCCTGCCCAGCAGTACAGTAACTGCAAGAGAACTAGCAGAGCGGGGACAGCCGATGCCAAATAAACTGCGATGCAAATGGGACTGTCTCTGCAGGAATGCAGTGCTGGAAGAGACCAACAGGGTTACCCATCCTGGTCCTCCACTACCGCAGGCTTCCACAGCTGTCATAAATAAACACACTCCCTCTGCGCACCTCTGCCAGGGCAGAGGCATGAAGTTGCCATCTAACAGGAGAGAAAAGAAGCTCCTCCTGCATCTCAGAGCAGCAGGACTGGGATTTGAGCCAAAACTGTAAGGAGCTGGTCTGCCCAACAAGATACCTACACTTGTTTCAGAGCTGGGAGTGTCAGGCAGCTGTGACAACCACCGAGAGAAAAAGCAAAACAGATGGCGTTTTCGGGGTGGTTCCTGGCCCTACGACGCTTGTCTGAGACCCCATGCAGGTACAGATGTGCGCTTCACGCTGGTTACTTACCTGCGCACCCAGTGCAGGCACATCTTCTGAAAGGCTGGAGGTGAAGGGAGGTCCCTTCTTGTTTGCTGTGGTAGCTCCTCTGTGTACAGCAGGGCTGGAGGCTGCAGGCAGCAGGGAAGATAGAGATTATCACAGTGTCCGGCTCTCCTACATCCGCTCCCAAGCCCACCAACCCTGATCCAAAGGCCTGACACCCTTCAAAGCCTTCACCTGCAGGAAAACTCCCTGCTGAGTGACAGGAGGGCTGCAGGACGGGTGGCGTGGGCTCCTGGCAGCACCGGCCCGCGCTAATGTGCTGATGGTCTGTAAGTGGCTGGCTATTGATGAGGTGTCCAGTTAAAGAGTTCGTGAGACACTAAATCAGCCCATTGATCCTACTGAGATCGATGGTGCTACAGACCTGATCACTGCAGCGGGCAATTAACACCCTCTGGAATGAGCCGCCTTCATGTAACATCAAACGCTCCAACAGACAAATCCAATGGGCCCATTGAACCGGGCGTGCGGCACCTCCTGCCCACACGAGACCTGGGTCAAGGCCGGTAGGGCCACCACATTGGCTTCCTCAGCCCCACTGGGCCCCAAGGAGACCCACAGAGACCCACTCTCCCACGGCTCACCTGTGCCACTGCAGCTCCCAGCTGATGGCTGGATCTCACGGGCCACGCTGGGTGCTGCGCAGGAGCTCTGCTTTCTGGCCATCCCAGTCCTATGATGCGGTCCTGTGCGTGACCTAACCCTCGTGCAGAGCTGCTAACCCTCACCTGCTCCACAGGTCCCCTGCGGGAAAGGAGTCTGTCAGAGCTGGAGGAAGCATCTAGGTTTTCTGCCTTCCAGATAATGCTTTTCCCTCACGCTGCTTTGGGAAGTGCTGCATGCAGGAAAAGTTACAGGCATCTCTCCGAGATGAGCCTGGATTTTCCTCTTAAAAAAAAAAAATCAATAAATCTGAATCTAATCTACTAATAAAGGTTTAATGAGGACATAATGTTGATGGAACAGAACATTGTTGCAGCATAATCACTCCCAGCTGCTGTGTGAATGTGCAGACAAAGGCCCAGTCCTATGACAATTTCCCTGTTATAATAACTCCTTTGTATGAGGCCAAACACTGCAGCAGGATCTTATCCCTCCCTTCTGCGAGGGACAGTGCAGACAGCAGGTTACTGGAAGCAGGGCACCTCAACCAGAGGTGCCCAAAACATCCCTGGGAAGAGCTGTGCCACGAGGGAGCTCTCGGAGGCTGTTACCCAAGCTCATGCTTGGACATCACCTCTGACACTTCCATGGGCCAAAAGCCACCCCCATGTCACCAAGGACAGCTGTGTTCTGCAGCAGGACCCCACAGAGCCCTCCACTGCACAGAGCAGGGAGCACGGGACTGGGCACGGACGTCCCAGGGGAGCTGGAGACCAGTGCCCGGCGGGGACCTCAGGGTGGGCATGTGGCTCCCCCCACCCCCAGGGCAAGGGAAGAGCCCACACTCGATGCCAAGTGTGCAGCAGCCCGGCATATTTCATCCACCGCCTAAAAAAAAATAAATTACACGTTACATCAAGTGGCTCCGCACCGTAACTTCCACAGGATGAGTGAGTAACCACGTCCTGGTCCCAGTGTGTGCTCCCTGGGGGGGCACCGGCACCAAGGGCCGGTGGGAGACGCTCGCAGCTCCCGCCTGGCTGCTGCGGGCTGAATGCCGCATGCCGTACAGTTTGCAGCGACATAAAAGGAGCGCAGACTTTGCTGTTAATGTAGTCAGTAAATAAATAAAGGAGGGCTTAAGCTTAGTGTACAGCAATCAGTTTAGAACTACAGGATAATTAACACAGCAGGGGGCCAGACTACTCTACAGTCAGGTTTAAATGAACGAGTTCACTTTCATTGAGGCAAACTCGCTCAGCTCCCTGGTGAGCCGCGCACGCAGCCGCAGCGCCTGTGCCAGCGAGATGGGCCGGAGGGGTGCACCCCACGCTGGCAGGGAGCAGGGGAGCGGCTCGGCTGCTATGAATCCTCCCCTCACCGAGGCGTCTGCAGCTGCTCCAGCAGCACCCAGGCAGACCTGCAGGGAGCCTGCGCCCAGCTCTCCCACAAATGCACCCTTTCCCAAGGCAGGCAGATGGACCTGGGTGTGCACAATCCCACCAAGGCAAAGCCAGCCTTACGGCAGGGTGGGAAACAGCACCCCTTCTGCCTTCAACACCCGAATCACAGAGCTGTACATGCCCCTGCTTCTCTCCTCAAACAAAAAAAATAAAGGACAACAGCAAATCACCCTGTCAAGCACCATGCAGCACACAATAAAATGGTCTCCAGGGATGCCAAGGGAGTTTACAACAGGAGGCACGTTTAATTTTCTGGCACTGTAAGGACCCTCTTCTATGCCAAAGCACGAAGGAACTCCTGCATAAAGAACCAGGCTTTTTAGGAGCTCGTGGCTCTTAATGAAAAAGAAATTCTGGAGACCCATGATCGCATACCTTGATTTTCCCTGGAAAAGCGTCTTCCAGGCTGCACATCTTCAGAAAAACACCAGCTCCTACTTGCCATGTTGGACCCGCAGCACCAGGGCAGGAGGATTTGCTCCTCATTGTGGGGCCACCAGCATCCCCGGAGATGCCCCACTAGTGGGGACGAGCATGGGGCACGAAGGCGTCCCCGCTTGCAGTGCCTGGGCCATGGAGCACACAGGGACGGGCCCCCCCGTGAGTGCTTCTCAGCCCCTGCCCCATCCACCCCCCTTGCCCAGACCCACCAGCACGATGGCATCGTTCAGCGGGAGCCTGCTGGTAAACGTGGCTTCAAGGATGGGACCTGTGCCGTGGGAGCACCGAGCCGGCACCCCAATGCCGTCAGCAAGGCACGTGCCCTGGTCTGGAGGGGTCTGCTGCCACTGCATCCTCCTCCTCCTCCTCTTCCTCCTCCCAGCAGGATGGCGTACAAGTGGAGAACAGCAACAGGAGACGGCAGGCTGAGACAACTGAATTAACTTTATTGTTTCTTCTAACTGCAGATTCAAGGTATACAACTGAACATTGCTATTTTCCTTATGAGACTTATAAATAAAAATACAAAAAATGTCCACTACAAAAAAATCTACTGTTAGTAGGATGTAAAAAATATTCTCTTTGCTATAGAAGGCACGAACTTCACTTAGTGACACATGGAGAGAAAAAAACCTGCAGCAGTATATTCTTTTTTTTTTCTTTTTTTTTTCCTCTGTCAGAAACACTGAAGTTTTACGAAGAAATGCATCTGAATCTACACAGAATGAAGGCAGATGCGGAGAGCTGCAACTAGGAGACACCACAACTCGGGACTTTTTTTTATTCATTTTTCAGGAAATTTTAGCTAACTGCATCTGTGGCTAGAGAACAGATAGGACTCGCAAGCAGTACTGCAAAGGAACAAACAGCGAGGAAACAGAAACAGAGTTGTACAAAAAATAGTAACCAATACTCTGAAGAAACAAAAACAAAAAATTGGGCACCTTCTAAAATGAGGCTACCAGGAGGTGCTGAGGTAGACGGAACTATAACATCAATTAATTCAAAACACTAGTTTTAATACAGAGCAATCAGACTGGCACTTGGGCTGTCACGACATAAAAGACAAGCAATGAAAAAGCCTTAGTTTGCTTGGTCCAGCAGGGCAGTTGGTCCTCAGTGCTATAATATACATATATATACTTATATATATATGGACAGGTGTCATGGAGCTTTACCATGGCTTCGTAGCCTTAGAAGATCATGCATACGTAACACTGTGAAACAAATACTAGGATGCACACCCAAACATTGGTACTGGGCGCGGGAGAGGCACGGTGCTGCGGCCGCCGCCTTTGGGGTGCGGGGCAGGGAGAGCCGCGCTCCCCGTCCCGGGGCCGCACCGGCACGGCACGGGGCACGTGCTCCCTGGGAGGAGAGCAGCGCCAGCGGAGGGAAGCCAACCACCACGTTATCGTCTTGCCTGACGACTTGTCTCCGGACAGAGCACTCCCGGGACTTATCTCACGCTTTTTGGGAACTAACAGGAATCAAAACTCCCGCTTTGCACCGTGCTGAGCTCTGAAGCCAAACTATGCCAACGTCTATGTTAAGGGAGGAAGGGAGACAACGAGAGGGGAGGGAACATTAAAGCAAAAAAAGCCATGTGAGCTCAGCTGAGTGCTCAGCAGTACCATGACACCCATGGCTGGCAGTACCAATTCACTGCAAAAAGGTACCATATACTTGTGAGAAATTGCAGCAACTGTTTATGTGAAAGAACTGTTTTTTTGTTTTTTTTTTGTTTTATTTTTTTTCGGCACAAAGATTAAACAAGCCATTCTCCAAAGTTACATCCTGGATTGTACTAAACCAGCATCTGCCCTGCTTCTCCTCCTCAGTGCAGAGCAGCAAAGGTGTCGCCAGTCACACGCACCGGTGCGTGCGCACGGAGACGCGTGCAGACACAGGTGACGTTTCCAGGGCATTCCCGGAGCGACTCTGCAGGGATGCGCCTGCCCAGCTCCCCGTGTGGCACGAGGAGCGGTCAGACGGGCCGTGCTGGGCGGACACCCCTGGTGGCAGGGGCAGCAGCAGCACCGCTGCTTGGGTACCCCCGGTATGGCCCCCTGCCTGCGGCACCCCGCAAGCACGGGGATGCTGCAGCACGGGTGCTGCCACCCAGCAGCGCCTGGCTGCAGCCCTGGGCCACGCAGCACCGTGGTGCGGCCAGAGGCGCTTGCGCCACAAAAGGGAGGGTGACACCCTGGGGACGAACGAGGATTACAAAAATATCATACGTTGTGGATAGCAGCTCCACCCCTGCCAAGAGACAGGGGTGCAGGAGAAGCGGGGTCAGCTGCGAAACGCCCCAAACCTCGTGGCATCGGTGCCAGCTCCGAGCCCCGCGGTGCCGCTGGCGCGCCCCACTCGTCCAAGCAATGCCCTGCGCAGCTGCGGGCTGGCGGCTTTCACATTATGAACAACGCTCAACTGCTCTAGTCACGTATTCAAGTTTAACGCTTCCCTTCCCAAAACACTACCTCGTCGCTAGGCTGTGACCTGCCCCGCTCCACTCTCACACAAGGGCGTCTTCCCCACTTTAAGGCCTTCACGTTTTCCCAACAGTGAGGGGGCAGGGGCGGGCATGGGACAGCAGTACAGACACCCCTGCACTCTTCCCTTTACTCCCATCTACAAAACCTTTCCCTAACTCCTTTTTTTCCCCTCATTTAATACAAACGCAGCTAAATTACAAAATAGTACACAATTGCAAGTAAAGCATGAGATGAAAACTGAAATGACATCACAAAGCAAACACAAATATTGCAAACTGTGCTTCTGTCACTGCAAAATCAGAACACAACAAAAACGAACACAAGAGGTAGCTTTCCGAATCAGCGAGCCAGGCTCTGTCAGGCCGCTCAAAAAATACCAGTTTTGGTAACGATAATGCACAAGAGGCGGCCGACAGAGACCCAGAACACAATCCCCTCCACGGCTGCCCTGGCATCTCTGCCATCACACCGAGCATGCAGTCTGTCCGCCGCACGTCACCAGCCCCTGACATGCCTTTAACCGGCCCCGTCATTTAAAACAACCCCCCCCCCCC
>VXAL01004283.1:27019-56865 GCA_013399475.1 Chauna torquata
TTTTGTGAATTATTTAATTATTTTTGTGATGGTACTTGAATTATTGCCTTGCTTTTCTTTGATTTTGATTATGAAAATGTAATGTGTCTATCATTAGAGAAGTTTAGCTTATTTTTGTGAGCAGTGGAAGGTAACATTATAAGCAAGCTTAGTAGTTGGGTAGAATAGAAATTATCATATTCCTGAAGTATCTAGAAGACCACTCAACTCAAAATAGAAGTTGTATAAAACACTAGGAACAGATTCCTTAACCTTTGTTTTCTTTGTTCTCAATCCTCACTGGATTTAGCTGCAGTAATCATGCTGCTGGCTGCTTCATGCAGGGTCTTTGATTTGGCCATTTCTGTGTTACTACATAATTTAAATGGATGAAATATTTTGAGAGTTTTTAAACTAATGAGGTCTTGGCTTGTTGGAGTTTTTTTTCATCCACTAGTTTTTTGCCTGAGATAAAAAGGGATGGTAAAGATACTGTTGAATTAGGAGCTTGGAACGAGTTACATTCCTTTGAACCCTCAATGTGCAGCTGAATTGATAACTGAATTTGGAAGGAAACTTGTAAGCACTGATGGTTTGTTTTGTAAGATTATCCTTGCACACGAGGAAGCAGTGAAGCAATAAAGTTCCAATTGAAATAAATTGAAAAGCGTAAATATTTGCTATATCAATGTGCAGCAGTATTGCCAAAAGGAAACATGGTTTCAATAAACTCAGACCTTGTTTGGAACATGTTTTTCTGTTTTTTTGTTTGTGTGTGTGTGTGTTTGTGTTCTATTTCATCTGGTTCTGTTTCACTTTAATACTTGGAAAGGGGATAGAAATGAACAGAATAGAATAGAGCAAAACTGAGTACCTGAAAACTGGGAAGACATCTGTCTTCCAAAGGTGACCTTTTTCTAAACCTTGTCAAAACACTTGACTTATGCAAATGCTCTAAGTGATTTGATCTCTCCATGTTAACTGTTTTTCCTGCACCAGGGTGGTCTGTGGTCACATTCTTCCTTGCTCTGCAATTCATTTATTCATGAGTTAAAAAGATCCTAGACTTATTACAAGGTTAAACGTGGAGTGCACATCAGCATCAGGACCTTCCAGAAAGGTTGAGAAGCACAATTGGAGGGGAAAAAAAACAAAAAAACAAAAAACAAAAAAAAACCAACCAACCAAACAAAAAAACCACACACCTGTGTTTTGTGTTTCTTTATATGGTCTGAAAATACCTTTCTTCTACATGTATCACATCTCAACTCATTTTTGTGAAACGGATGCCCATCACAGTAAATTACCAGGAGCACGCTATGCTGCACAGTAATGATGAGAACTGAAGTGAATGTATTGCAGCCATGATCAGAACACATCTTCTTTGTGGCCTTGAACTACTGGTCTAATAGCAGCTGGATTTATTTTCAGATAGGGCTAAGCTTGTTGCTGCTAACCTAATGGGTAAGTCCAGAAGTGTGTTTTACTGAGGAATTCATTCAAGCTACTGTGTATCAGAATGATATCTGTGTTAAGTCAGAGAGGTGGGCTGATCAAGGTTTCTGTACTTAGACTGCAACTTAAGGGCCCTTTGGACAAATGTCATATACTGTTACACACTAGTGTGTGTAACCAAGTAAAAGAGCATAGAGGAGGCACACTGGACATTAAAGAACCTCCTGCCATAGCCGCTGCATTCAAAATACTCCAACTTACTTGTTACCAATTTTATCAAAGACTATTTAGAATTAGGATGATTGTCAAGGCTGTAGTAGAAAAATGAGGGATTACTGGGATTGTTAATCACTGGGAACATAATGAGAAATTTTAGCGTGAAAGCGATGAAGGACTGGCTTTTCAAAAATAGTGAAAGATTTTGTGTTCCTTCAGTTTAGGATGTGCAGTTGTGGCCCAGCTTCCAGAAAGAAATACTGATCCTGCTAGTCACTCAGAATTGGCAACTTAAAGCAAAACCCTCAAATCTTGCTTGAGAGAGAAACTGATATCCTACTAGTAGCTTACTCTAAGTCAACTGTATAATAGTAGTTTACAGTGGATCTTGAAATTGTTACAAGAAATACATTTTTAATTAAAAAAATCATCTGATAGTCAATGGGTACTTTTTCAAGCTGCCCTTTGCTCACTTTTGCTTTGAATTTAGGGCTAGAGCACGCTAATTGTTTTTTTGCTGCCACATGAAGAATTGCACACTCAGGCTCTGAGGCTCTTTTTTTTGTTGTTTTTTTTTTGTTTGTTTTGTTTGTTTTGTTGTTGTTGTTTTTAAGATTGGTGTTAAAGCTAATTGAGACAAGTTACTGAAGGAGAAACAGGAGGACATAGTTTTGCTATGCCAAGTAGTTCAGCTGACAAACTTTGGTGAAGAGCTGTGCTTAATGTACACGTAACCTATGCAATCACCCCTTCCGGTCTCAGAGTTTCTGAAGCAGAAGATGACATGTCTTGGGGGGTTTGCAACCGCAATATTTGAGTTATTTGTGGTTAGCAATGTTATTTTATGCCACTGTTGTTTGCCAGCTTAGCTGTGTCATTTATTTTTGTGCTGGTGTTCCCTATTACCTCACACAGTGTTTCACCCCTTTTTTCTTTATCTTATTACCATCATGCTTCATCCAATCCCTTGGTGCATTAGATAACACTCCAGTCTTTGCTATTAAAGAGATTTAAACACCATCTGTGCAAAGCAAGCAACTATGATGGAAAGCTATCCGTTTTGTGCTCCCCTATTTACATTTCACAAATAAATAACTACAGTGATGTAATTTTTGATGCTCCTGCCATTTTGTAAATGTCTACTTCTCCTTTTGGAACTTGATCCTGCAAATTTATGACAAGAAAATACAGATAAGATGCATGCAGGCTTTACTGAAAGCTTCGCAAGTCATGGTAATTTATTCTGATAAAGTAATCAAAAAGCTGAAAGGTGTTTCCTAACAGTGTTGCAGAATCACACTGACCTGTTTTTGATGGGTCAGATTACACTCTGGAAGAACGAGGGATGAGGGAAGCACATAATTTGGAAACATGGGTCATTTCTGATGAGCTTTGGGGTGTACTCCGATATAGTCAGGCTCAAGTACCCCCATAGCCATCGCAATGAGTCTGCAGTCTGGACGAGCAGTATAGGTTCATGAAGCCAACCCACTCATAACCGGGGGTGAATGGTGCAGTCACTCTTCATCAGTTTCTGGTCTCCGGATACCCTTTTGTACTTTCTTCCTCATGGTACAGTGTGACTGCAGGACAAACTTCTCTATTGCCATCTGAGCTGATAACAAGAACTGAGCAGGCAATGGGACCATTTTAAGGTACAGGGTGAAGGAGCCAAGCTCTGCAACTGGCTCATGCTTATTGAATTGTTTGTATCATTTCCTGTCCTGCACAGTCAGTGGCATATGTCCATTACAGCAAATCCTTCTGTTATTTGTACTCTTTGAAGTAGGCCCTGTGAAAGAACTTCATTGATTCCTGTGTGACTACTGGATTACCTCATGATTACAGCTGTGAGAAAAAGATGGGCGGCAGGGAGCAACTGGTAAGGTCCATCCAAAAGACATACTCAAAGCCAAGCAGGTCATGTACTGTTGGCAAATGACAGGTGCTGGGGGCTATCACCATGGAACATGTTGACCTGCATTGTTGACATACCGGCATTGTTGACATGCCAGCACTGTTGCCATTCAGGTAAAAATAAGTAAATAAAGTAAAAGAGTAAGTAGGAAAGATTTCTCCATGAGATATACACAGAGAAACTCAGAGGTTCCATAAGGAGCAAAAGGTGACAGAGACATAAAGATGATCTTGATTATGCCCTCAGCCTAGGTTTGTCCTCTCAGATAAATCTCCTCTCCCGTAAATCAGATTTCATTTATAGCAGGTACCACAGCTGGGTAAGCTGTTCAAGTGCCATTTCAATGAGTTTGGGTGGGTGGGGAGGTTCCCTTGATTTTAGTCCGCTCTTCAGCACCCAGGAGCCCAGGCTGTAGAAAGTAATCTCCCATTTTCCTCAGTCTTTCTTTTGTGAGAGTTTGGATTCAGTCTTATCCCTGGATGCAACTTCATTGTCTACTAGTACAAGTGTTTGATTCTGGAAGAATTTAGAGGAACATAAACTAAGTGTTCCCTGAGGTAGAGATTTTCTACTTTCCTTAGGATTACTGAAGCCTAAACCCCATAATTTATACAAGCTGTAATAGCACTTCCTAGAACTATTCTCTGAGAAAGTTTGACAACCATCACATTCACCTAAAGAAAAACTTTCATAAGTTATTCTTTTTCATTGAGTTTATAAAAAGAAATAAAATTTAAAATAAAATAATGAAAGTTTGAAGAAAAAAATGTTAATTTAACCCAGAGAGAATTGCTAATGCAAAGTACCAGTATGAGAATGTTAAAAACGTTGTAAAGGCTTTCCCAGCTCAGTGATTTTAAAACAGTGGAAAGATTTAGTCTGGCTAAAGCTGTAGGTCCACATGTGTGGCAGGCCAATGTGAACTATGACGCTGTTGAAGAATTCGTTCTCCCCAGCCATCTCACATGCTAGCATGGACTTCCATGGAGTCAATACAGTAAACCAGATCAGGAGTTGGTCCAGATGAAACTCATCTGGCAAAGTAAATTGCTTTTTACACCAGTTGAGTATGTAATCTTAGCCATTACACAGGTACAGGAAAACTTGGGTCGACCAAGGAGAAAAGGCATCATGGAGGAAGACACGGACAGTCAACACAAGGTTTTTGCAGAGGCTGGGTCATCCTACACTGGTTGAAGGTGTCTGTGATTCTGGGCCTTCAGGAGGACTTGGGTGTGTTGGTCCATATCAAATAACATTTGAGCTCCTGCCTAAGTTCAATGAAATTTGATGGGGAGGTAGAGCTGTCAGAGATGATCTTTTACAGGCATCAGTGAAACTGCTAAGAGGAGGAAGGCATGAGAGATCAAGGTTCCCTCCACTGAGAAAAGCAAGTGAAAACCAGCAAAACCTCGCTCCCAAGAGTACGTCTGCCCTAACCCCAATGCTGTTGGCTGCTGCATGTGTGGAGGTAGTGAGGGAAGCATGGGATATTCAAGAGGAAAGGAGAGAGGAATCTAAAGGGAAAGCTAAGGAGAGCAGGCTTCACTGTTGATAGGGCTACCAGTTTTTTCCTTTGGCAAGTGGTTACATTTTAGGGCTTTTTCCTACAGCTCTGCACGTAGAAGAGAAAGACCTTTTGTTGGTAGATATCAAGATGCATACAAGGTATCTATAAGGCACAATTGTTGCACTAGCCTAAATTTAAGGTTAGATTGTCCTCTGCCTCCAGGGAAAAACAAAAACAAAAAACAAAAACAAAAAAACCTTTCTCCTGCCCAGTATCTGCAGGCCTTGCTCAAGGAGTGGATGCATCCCTTTATCCCTTTCAGAGCACCCACCATGCCTTGTGGGACTGGAGGTGATTGCTGCAGCTGCAGCCCTTGAGGACCCCTAAGTCAGCACAGGTGGGATTGGTTGGTGCATGAGCTCTGTCACCTGCTGCAAGGAGGTCCAAGATGGTAATGTTGTTTGAATGTTGCTTGAAGAGCTGTGGAAACACTGGTGGACCATAATCTGGCCCATGGGGACTGCAGTCCTTTCTCCAGTGGCTCAGCAGAAAGCCAGAGGTGCCTGAAGGCAGGTCCAGCCCGGTCCTGCAGTTTTTGGCTCTCTCCTGGACTGGCTGAGGGTGAGTGGGAAGGCTGGGCGAGGGGGCAGGAGGCACTTGGAAGGGGCTGCAGGCTTTGGCGTCTGTGGCAAGCCATAGGCCTTTGTGCAGGATCATAAGGCAAGCCATGGAGCTGTGGGATTTCTGTGTGTCTTGTGGGATGCAAAAGTTCAGGGAAAGTGGGTTGGGGACACCAGGGATGTGAAGTGTGGGGCTGTGTCTGCGCTTCCAAGGGTATCGGGTGGAGTTCATGGAGTTCACTATTTACATTTCAGCCTTTTCTATCATGGCTTTTTTTTTTTTTTTNGTCTTTTTTTTTTTTTTTTTTTTTTTCTTTTTGAAAGGTAAGGTGTTACCTGAGCTTTGGGCTTCCAGGCATTCTCCTGGCTCAAACTTTTCACCCATGGTATCCTTATATGCTTTGTCCTCACAGTATATTTTACAAGAGAATTATTTCAGAAAGTTTTTACAATTTGATAGGCTGCCTACTTTCTGGGTACAAAGCCAAAGTCAGGGGTCCACAAGCAGCTCCATATGTTGCTTTTGCTGCCAGAAAGTGTGGTCTACTGGTTCTCCCCATCTACCACCTTCTCCTTTGGTTAGGTGAGGTGTTTGTGCATCCACACAGGGAACTGGGTATGGGAACTGATCATGTTGCTGAAATTAAAGCTAACCCAGAAATATCCGCTGAACTCGTCAAGTGCTTGATGTGACAAACAGAGGAGCGTGAGGCAGAGGGTGGGCAAGACCACGACTTTGCTTTTTGGTGGCAGCACAAGCATAGGAGTGGACTTGGGCAGCTACAGCTGAGGGTTGGAGGTGAGGGAAATCTGCATGCTGGACACCCTCTTAGCGAGCCCTATAATAAGCTTGCTGGACATTACAGAGTCACACCCTAGAGCCTGACATGTTAGATGATGAGCATTAAAAAACGATGAGCATTAATAAACGACAAGCATTTCAGGACAGCTGTTCAAACTTATATTCAGAATTTTGGATTAGGAGAGGAAGGGGAAATGCCTGATGAATTTGATACATGATAAATATAGGTCATCACCTGAGCAGTCACAGCTTTGCATATGCGTGCACAGGGGGAGGGAAGTGTATGACACGAGCTTGTTTTGTAGGATGAAGCTGTATCTGTGTCTGAGATACCCTGTGTGCTGTGTCTTGTTAGTTTTATTTAGCCTCCTCCCACACTCTTCCTCAGATACAAAGAGAATAGCACAAGCTGGTGGAAATCCTGGATTTTCTTGTATGATATGTTAAGGAATATCTCAGAATGCACAACTGGTTTAGAAAAGTGAGAACAAAATTATCCCCTTTCATGTCCTGCTAACAGTTAACATTGACATCGCTCTGAAAATCCAGGAATAAAAGCGAAGTGGTTGAACCATGCCAAATACAAGAGGAGCAAAGCTCTCTTGAGTTTGCTCATCTTCAGCTTGAGCAATCAGAAACTGGGAGAGAATTCAGGATGAAATTGCTAGGAAGTATGAAAACAAGTCTTCTGACTCCAGTATCTAGTTTTATTTGACAAGCAAGGCAAGCAGGCTTTGCACCGCTGTGGGTAGGTGCCACCCCTGTCACACAGAAGGACAAGTTTTGGATCCAGACTGCCAGGTACCATCATCCCTGGCACTGGTCAGAAATGCCTGTCCTGGGACAAAAGTGTTTTAACTCAATCCCAGAGCTGTAGGCTTTTAGCAGTTGTTGTGCTGGAAAGATAAAGGCTGATGCAATGAGCATCGGTACCCTGTAGCAGTCCACGCTGAATGGGTCAGAACCAGTACCCTCCTGTTTCACTGGAGGGGCACACTGGTGCCTGAAGGAGCTGCTGGAGTTTTGTTTCAGGAGCAAAGCTCTGTGCAACTGGGAATTTGGAAACACTACGATGGCTGAATGCACATCTTTAGTTTCAATCAGAAGCTAAAGTAGTAGTCAGCCATGGCTCACAGTGGCTACAGTTTCACTTAAATGTTCAATATGTAGTTATCTATATAAATTGTGCCTGCTATAGCTCTCGAAAATCATGCTCAACTTCCTATGTCTTTTCATATTCTCTATATAATATTTCCTCAGGAAACTTCAGAAATTTAGCTCTTTTCAGCATGAAAGTTCCTATGTCAAAATACCATCCTTTGTATGCTGTATAACTAAATGAGATGCTAATATATAAACCTGAAATGAATTCTGACTTAAATGGAAATGCAAAGACAACAGAATATTGTATTTCCAAAATCAGTCCTTCTTTGTTTTTCTTTGGATTTAGGTTGATCTTAATTCTCTTTTCTCCCTGACTTTCAAGTGCTTAGAGTAAGCTAACTGATAGGAACTTCCTTCTGTCTGTAGATGTGACTAAGCAACTCTTCCCATATTCACTCTACTGCACATATCATTGAGCTTGGGTACCAACAGTGAGTCACTGCCTCAGCTGGAGGTACACGGATAAAAAAGCAAGTCACCAAACAGGAGCTTCCTTTAGGAAAAACAGACAAACAAACAAAACTAATAATTTCCACTGTGTTTTAAATGGAAATCTACTACACCTACAGTTTTTGTCCTTAGTCTTAACAACAAAACAAAAACTAACAGACAAAACCAAAACACCAAAACAAAACTTCTTTTGTCAAGTGCAGCTGGGGACAAGGGGGTCCTCCAGGGGTGAGCCTGAAACCTGCAGCTCTGCAATGACCAGCAGACTCAGCGTGATGCTGCTGACCGGGTACAAATGAGGAGGCATCGGTTCAGGGTTGAGAGCATATCGACTCTGCAGGCGGGGAGTTAAAGATCGTAGCTGACATAAAAGCAGAGGAGCAAAGCTTTAATCCCAGCAGCTCCAATGGCAAAAGCCGAGTAGCCGCAGCAGCTCCTGAATATCTAGGCAGCTGTGCCTCTGAGTGGTGGTGAATTTGTGATCCTGCCCTGTCAGATGAAAAGATACCTTGCGTGTGTAGGCATAGCGATGCTTTCATCCCTGGTGTTGTTGTGCTGGGGAGCAGAAGGCCGGCCGGGCTGTGCTGTGACCTCCCGCAGCTGGAGAGCAGCTGTGGAAGCTGCTCAAGAAGCAGTCTCAGAGCCCCGCAGGAAGCTAAACACAGCGCGAAGTCTTGAAGCAGTGCAATTAAAGAGGAATTCACGTTGTAGGCAAAAGTTACGTGCTTCACTTTCAGTAATACAGTAAAGAAAAATTAAAAAGAAGCATATGAATAAAAAAATGTGCGTGCCTGGATGAATGGAATGGCATTTTACAAAAGGACAAGGGATTACTCTGAATAATATTTAAAGTTTAGTGTTGCAAATTGCTTGAAATAATAACAATGACATTTTTAAAAGGTCAGAAATTGGTTCAAAAAGGTATCTAATATTTAAAGCTGAGTAAAGGAATCCTTTTCCTACAGCCTTGCTTTGCTGGTGTCACCTGGGACCCGTTGCCAGCTGAGATCCGGGAGGTGGGACTGGCTGTCTTGCTCTGTGGGTTAGTGTGCACCAGCCTGGGTGATGGCCTTTTTGAGAGATGGTCATTAATAGAAGCGACTGTGTGAGCTACTCAGGCAAGCTGAAAAAGCCTATGGGAAAATCCATCATTGCTCCAAGGAAAAAATTTGTGCATTTCACATGAGTCACAGACTAGGTGGTAAACCAAAAGAGCCTGCCATGGCTGGCAGAGGAGGTCCACAGGATTTTCTGTAGATACTTGGTTGGCACACTTTTCCTTCAGCCCTGTGTGAAGCTTCTTAGTGAGGTGCGTGGAGTCTCCTTCCCCTTGAAGATGTTGCATACAGCTCAATTAATTGCATGCCAGCCCGTTAAGGTAACTTCCCTGTGTGCCAGCTCTTCAACCATGTCCTTCTGAAGCAAACGTCCAAGTGAATGTGGGAAGATGGGTCTGAGAGATTGCAGCACAGCATTTGTTCGGATAGGTAGTGAGCCAGTTAAAGTCACATTTTGAAGTACTCCTCTGAACCAGAGCTCTGCTGGCAGTGGGGGTGCACCTGACCTGCAAGGGGGCAGCCCTGGCTTGCTTTGAAGAGTGCAGCCAGCGAGAAGGAGCACAATCTTCTCCAGAACGTGTTTCAATCTTTCCTCCTCTTCCTCCTTGTCTGGCTGCTAAGGAGAGCAAGAAAGCAGGGATAAACCACATCACCATCATTTGTACCAGGTTGAGCAAGGGCTTTGGGAGCTCAGAGCAGCCAAGGGTAAGTGCAAGTTCCGTGCCTGGGAGGAGCAGCACAAGCGGCTGGGGGCTTGTGGCATGGACCCATCTCCTCTGGGGTCCAACCTCCTGGTCGTGAATTCTCCATCTCTCTTGGCCTGTTTCATCGGTCTTTTGCATAGTGGGGGATTGTGTGTCGTGTGGAATCTGTGTCTGTTGCAATGACCCTTTGCTTGGTGTTGTCCTTTTATCAATGTTGTGAAATTCCAAGGTGCAGTTACAGTGAGGGCTGAATATTTATGTTGTTGCTTTTAATGCCTGTTAAGTAATTATAGTTACAGAGACAGTATCAACCCCTGCTCCTCTAAAGCTATTATACTGTTAAGGCTGTTTTATCCCTACTATGTTTTTTTGTTTAATATATTTAGTCTCCTTAAATTAGTTTTTTTTTAATATATTTGGTCTCCTTAGATTAGTGTTGACTCTCAACAAATTGTTTCTATGCTATCACAAAAGTGGAGCAGGCATCATCTGCACACTTGTCATTTGGGTGGCAAGTTCCTGGGGATGGCGGGTGGATGGCACCAGCTACAGTGCAGTGGTGATGTGTGTGTGGTTAGAGCTAGACCAAGAGACTGAGTGAACAGGAAGGCTTTTCCTGGGCTCATCAGCAAATTAGAAAAAATAGTCAGTGGACTGGTTGAAAAACTGGTTGTTGCAATGTCAATGATTTCTCATTCATGAGCTGACTGGAAGATTGCAGTTTTCCTTCTGGTAACTTTGAATACTTTGCCTTCCTACTGCCTCCTGCTATGGTTTCACTCTGGTATTTCAGAGCTTGTTCACTGTGGCTGGCATTTCCAAATGAAACAAAGTCACATACAGCAGCAGAAAAAAATATTATTTAGAAATTTGCTGTGGGAAGAGTTGTCAGAATCAAGTTTTTCCAGCAAATGTGTAGATAAATGAAACTTGGAGTTTGACTGGTTGTCCTCATCTATTTCAGGTGAGCTGACTTGGATACTCCCCAGGAAGCTGACCATGTGCTGGGGAGGTGGCTCTGCTTCACTCTTCTCCCCACCCCATGCTGAAGAGGAGAAGTCAGTTCAAGGTCACTGTGAAGCCTGGTAAGACTGACTTTTTCTTGTAACGGTGACATCCAGCTGTAGTTCAACTACTGGAAAGCATGTAGTGGCAAGCATGGTTGTAGCGGAATTGTGGGGCACAGAGGTTGTGTGAATCTCTCCGAAATCAAAGTTCTCCGTCCTCAGTGACAGTTTGTCAGCAGTGAATTCATTCTCCAGAATTCATGGTGGGAAGTTTGGGCTAGGTCAATGTAGTAAACCCATCAGCGTGTATAGATGTTGTGTACACCGGTCCAGTAACAGACGTACACTGTTCAAAGTGAGACAGCTCACTTTGGGGGAAGTGTGAAGTGACATCGAGGATGTGGCTATGTTTTGTGGAAAGAATGAAGCTGTTGAAACCAAAGAAACCCAAGGAAGCTGTTTGTTTTCTAGCACAACCAAGAGCTTAGCTCATGCTTTCAGATGCCTTTGGTTTGTAGAAATTACAGCCCAAAGAGTTGTTAAGAGAGTACATTGCTAACAGTTTTTTGTGATGGAGGATGAAAAAGAAATTAGATAAAGTTTATTGTTCAGAGTTGGGTGACATTTAGGAAATGCTGAACTGACCTTCAGAATGTCTCCAAATGTCTTGTTTGGGGAGGAGGCGGGGAAGAAAGAAGGAAGGACAAAGACGTTCAATCTGGTTGACACTGACAGTGAATGAATGCATGTAAACAAATTACCTCAAACATTCATGAATACGTTTCCTCATTTGCCAGTATTTCATCAGGTAATGAATAATTTCCGCACCTGTCTTACTGAACAAAAAACACCATAGTCTGAGCTTGCAGGTGAAGAGAGAGCAATATATTTAGATTTAACCTGGATGCAGCTGAACACAGAGAGGTTTAAAACGAAATAAACCAAAACAACAACAACGACAAACAAACCAAAAAAAAAACAACCCAACAACAAAAATGCAACCTTGAACTCTTGTAATATTACCTTCCAGTTGCAATTAGAAGAAATAAAAAGAAGCTTGATTTTGTATTTTTGTTGAGAGTACAACTTTGCCATTGTTTTTTGGGGTTCCAATTTCAGACCTTAAAATAATGAAATGAAAACTGAATGAAAAATTAGTATAGGTTAACTGCTGTGAAGACCCTTACCAGCCTGCCTTGTGCTCGTAGGTGCCATGCTTGCACTCCCACACATGGGATACATGTATTTGCCCTTTCAGGGAGAGGCTCTCCTTCATGCATGGCTCAAGCATGCTGAAGGCCCAGTATCTCTGGCTGAGCCATGGAATTTCCCTTTCTGCTCAAGGCACCAGTGTCCCATGTGCTGAGGTCCTCCCGGGGGGCAGCCTGGCCCATCACTGCTTGGCTGCAGATATCCTGGCATTCAGACAAGGACGGTTGTCAAGTTGTTTCTGAAGCAGAACATCTCAATAATCACGGTGGACCATGTTCCCCATGGGAATCTGCTGAATATAGTGCCTTCAGGAAGGATTAATACCCACTTATCTTCCATTCAGGAGGAAAGGAGGAAAAAGCCTTAGGTGTATGTCAAGCACCAATGAGCCAGTTTTGTCCTCCTTTTTTTCTTTTAAATAAATCCTTTTCAAAATTACAAAAGCGGATCCAGGCAATCACACAGTGACTCAGCTGTAGAGCTATAAGCAGTCCACATTGCAGATCAAATTTGCAATTGGTAATATCTTTGTGCTGCACTGTGAAAATGAAAAAATGACTCTTTTCCTATTTGCTACATGCAAAGTGCCATATGCAAAGATTTACATCAAGCCAGAACAGTTGCTAGAAGAGGAAAGTGAGGAACAGACATCCTCAGACAGGCTGAGAGACCATCCCCATCAATATCTTGCTTTACCAGTAGAGTGGTCTTGGCTGGGTGTATCAGCAGAGGAAAAAGGAGACATATCCAAAAGCAGTGACAGGGCATTCCTTTACAGCTAGATGTTGTAGGGAAAGGAATTTTCTCTCTGACCCAACCTGTGATATTTTTTGCCTGTAGATATAACAATCATGATATTTTTAATCTGAAACTCACCCAGAGCTACAGCAACTGCAGATGCTGCTTTTGTTCAGTTAAGCACTGAAGAGTTCACAAAGATTTAAACTGATTGTTAGCATGGAGTAATGAATTTCAAATACCGATATGTTAATTATATTATTACATTTACCATGATTGCTTAAAAGTGTGATTGCCTTTGTAATTGAATCTAATGCTCTCTCTCTTTGGTTATGGGACAAAATATATAGACATGTCTAGGCTGTTTCATATCTCTATTTTAGATAACTTATTCCTCTCCTTTTAAGGCGTCTGTCTCAGCAGTACGTAAATGGTATCACAGTGGTGTCCAGATTCTGACTTTCTCCTGGGTATACTAGGTAATGTCTGCGTGAATTTCTGGTTCATTTTGAAATCAAAGGCAGATTTTCCTTTGACAGCTGGAAGGCCAGGAGATGTCCTTCATAGCCTCAAAGCTTCTTCCTGCCACTCAGCTGTTGCCTTGTTCACCCCTTCTTTAACATGCCCTGTTTTTACTGTGTCCTCCTGGGATGAGGTTAGGAGTCTGGTTTACCTGGACTGGAAGTACCATCTGCTGGTTTTCCTGTGTCACCTCAACATGGTCTAAAAGATAACTGGCATTTTACTCCCTTTCTTTAGATATAAACAATCAGTGTTTTGAGTTTGTTTCTGTCTAAAAACACAAATGCAAAAATCAGGTTATGGGGCTTATTAGAAGCTAGCCAACTGTTTCACCTTTGGTTCTTATGCTACCCAATACAGCTAACTATTACTAGAAGAGGTAATGCAAAGCCATGCAGATATAACTTTACTTTTCAAAGATTTAAACTGTGGAAGGACTGTTGATTTCTATTTATAAAATATAAACACCTCAGTTTTGATTAGAAGACATCAAAGATGAAGAATCCAGTGTTTCTCATGGTGATTCTTTCCACAAGTTAAATATTTTTGCTATTAAAACCTGATCCTAATGTCTGGTTTGATTTGTAGGTTTCACCTTTATACTAGTGATGTGTTATGCCTTGCTCCACTAAACTTAAATTTTGGCAATTTTTTTCTTCCCTGTGAAAGTACTTAGATGTTGTTATTGGTAATCTTTTTCTAAGCAAAAGAGATTGATTCTGAAGATTATTACTGGAGGAGATTTTCTTCCAACTTCATATTTGTTTAGGGCTCTTTGCTGGCAGCCTACCCAAGTTTTGTAAACGCTTTTTGAAAAAGATGTGATATTCACATCTGTCCTTCCCATTGTGTATGGAAGAGTATCAAACAACTCCTTTCTTTTCTCTGATCTCTTTTGAGCTTCAGATCAGCACTGGGAGCTCATGCTATGTTGCTAATTCATTATTATTCTCTCTAGATCCTTTCTGGTCTTGGGTTTTCCAGCCCCAGTGCCACTTTCACCCTAGATAAAGGGGACATTTTCCACATTGATGCATAGGTTGGTGTTTGACTTTACTAAAATGTCTCTTGTCTGTATAAGACTAACTTACTGTATGTCCTTGCCCTGATTTTGTGAAGACTCAGCCCTTGTCTGTATTTATTTGTTTGACATTTGGATAGTTTAACAGAAGAGATTTCATTTATATTTCCAATTGGATGATGGACGTACAGAATCGGATGACCAACATGAAATGGTGACGGACAGTGAAATATGGTGTTTCTACCCACCCTTTCTGGCCTGCCTACAGGCTTCAGACTGCATAACATTTTGTGGCAAAGTGACTGCTGGTGAAAGGACCTTCAGTGGAGAGCAATTGCCCAGAGCCAGCCCTGCGTGTCCCCCCATTTCCTCCTGAGATGCCTGTCCCTTGTTTGCGTAGCAAGTGGTGATGGAGGATTGGGTGGAAAGGGCACCACAGCCATCAGCTCCAGGTGAACAACAGCCTGCAATGAGATGACGGGGAATTTCTGATGTGCCCTAGGGGATTAAAGGGGCTGAAGTGGGGTGGCAGGTAAAAGCCGTAAATGTGAGAGGGGAAGGGGCTTAATATGCCAAAATACCATGCCACAGTCCTGTAGTCCTGTTGGTAGCTGGAGGGTGCTGTAAACAAACTTTCCTGGGAGTCACTGTCTACTAGAAATGTCTTCCCCCTCCCGCCCCACCTCCTTTTCTGCAATGCGTTAAAGGAGTTAAAAGGCACTTTAGAACAGAAGTGCCACTTCTGCCTCTGCTTGCAGGTATGCCACCTAAAATAGTATAAACCATAAATCACTTTAATAGATAATAGCAGAAGCTTCACAAATCCTTGTGATTCAAACTTCAGAGGAGGCTAATGTAGCAATTCAGAAGAGGAGAACTGCAGTCGTGCATTTTGTGATTGAAAAGATCATGAACTGAATTCAGCTGATCACATAAGAGATGTCAGTCAATAGAGCAATGGTAATACGTTTGAAGGGATTAATGACTCCAGTGGTGAACGTCCTGTAGCTTGATAATCATTTGTCCTTGAGTTAATTATCTGAGCCACATTAGCTTTGTGAGGCAGAGATGGAGTGGTGGGTGGCTTTTGTATGCCATACAAATACTAAAATCGGATTGTTGTATCATGCATCTCAAAAAACAATGTCTTGGCAGGGGAAGCACTTTTATTTTGAAGCTTGCCTTTTGCTGGTGTCTCTTGGACAATCAACAAAGCAATCAGGCATGCTGACTCTTTTATCCAAAAGCCTTCATTTTATTAAAAAGACAGACATCAGACTTCGCTTGACCGTGACCTGGATATAAGGGTGGCACACATGCAGAGGCAGCGTCCAAGGATGCTGCGGGGTGTGGGAGCATGAAGAGGTGTGCAGACTGGCTCTGAATCTGAAGCAGAGTCGTCAAGGTACTGTGGCCCTGATTTCTTGCCTGTTACTGTAAACCCACACGTGCACGAGGGTGCCATACAGAGGGCTACCCAAATGATGGGCTTCAACGTGGATTTTGACTTGTGAGTAAATCTTTCCTGGACTTTTGCCAGCCTGCTTCCCTCTCTCTCCAGACTGGGGTTTAGGCTGCAGCTACCCCACAGTAACCGGGGTTTCCCTGGGGTGCAAGGAGAAGATGCAGTGGTGACTCCTCAAACTCTTCATGAAGACACTGGCAACTGTGAAATACTCCAGACCTGTTTTTGAAAGTCAGTGGCTTTTGGTCACAGTCTGAGGCCAGGGTAGCAAATTTTATTCACTTTAAGACTTTTTGTCTGTCAGGACATTTGAAACAGGTCCCATGGATTTTGTGCTGTTTAATCCCAGTTAAGGGTGAAAAGGAGTGAAATTCAGCAGAGCTCTTATCTTGAATAGGGAGAGGTTTATGCTGTCCCTTGGATTGCTTTTAGCTCCTGTAGGTGTGACTCTAAGCATACTCAATGAGCCAGGAATTACATTATACCACTGTAGAGCCTGTAAAAATACCAAGACCATGTAGGAAGTTGATGCAACAGCCTTGGCGTGCTCTGCACCCCGTAGTGTTATTGAATACAGTTTCCAGAGTGTTAGTATTTTATGATTTTCTTGTCTGTAGTGTAATTTGAATCCACTAAATGTTTTCTGAGTATCAAGGCAGTCTTTCAAGAAGTAGGAATGATCTTCTAGGAAGTATGCATTACTTGTTTCCTCTGTCACCATTTAAGTGATGTCTCCCAGCCCGTTTCTTCAGTTTTCTTAGATAATTGGATGTCAATGTGCACGATTTCCTCTCAGTGTTTTGCTTGGTTGACCTGAAAAAGTCTCTGCAACCTATTTTTTAAATGTCAGTTTGATGTGAGGTGCCAGTTAAATCAGTTCAGTGCTGCCTGAAATAGTAAATGTAAACGTGTTAAAGAGGTCTTGTGCTCTTGAACAGAGCCCCATCAACTCCTACGAGAACCAGCAAGAAGAGTCTTCCTGACCTGTGATAGGGCTGGATTAATGTACAGGTGATATTTATTCATCACCCTACAGGCCTCCTCTGACAATGCAAACTGAAGTTCATGCTGCTTTACCTAAGAAAAGAAATTAAATTGATTAGATACTTTCAAAATATAGCAGCTTAATTGCCTTCAGGCTTTTGCAGAGTCTCCAGCTGGGTAGAATACTAATCTTTTCCAATTATTCTCATAATTATTATTATGCCTGTTTTCTGATGATTGATCACAGCTCAGAATGGTTCACGTGTATATTCCTTGATGCATGGATGTAGGCCTGGTCTGAAAAACACCATAGCTTCAACTGAAGGTGACAAAGCCATGCTGAGATACAAGAACCGAGAATCTGGCTCAGAACATTAAACAGGTTCAGACATGTAATGCTGGGTTCCCAGTTGGCCCTTTCTGCTGTCTTACTGAGCCATATCAACAGTGTGTCTCCACATGTTAAGTAGGTATCTCACTCATGGCTGTGGGATTTGAAATGAGCATTTACTGTAGTCATTATCATATGTCGCAACAATTCTTCCCTAATAAACAACATTTTTTTAAGAAATGGAGGCAGAACCATGTTACCTCTCTTGACTCCTGGGTTAAACTAATTTGCATGAATACTTTATTGTTATTATTATTATTAAGAATGTAGACATTTTTCCAGCATCAGTGAGAAGTCCCAAAGCACATGAAAACCTTGTTGTGGGAGGCAAGATAGACTGAGAACGAGGGGAGCAACCGTAGAGGGGTGAGAAAGCAAAGGTAGCCACAGGGTGCTCCTTGGTGTGGGTCTTTCCCCTTCTTGAATGGGGAGTTGCAAACTGAGCAGGGGTGTTTCACCACCACAGGGCCATGCCCTTGCTGAGGTGCCTCCCTATTCTGTTTCATCCGGATGTTCTCTGCATGCAAAAACCTTCAAAATCAAAATTTTCTGGAAAATAGTAATTTCCTGCTGGAGTCTGTTTGACAATAAATATTCCCAGATGACTCTACACCCTGCCCCATGGGAATAACCACATTAACAGCCCATTCTCTGGGAGAGATTCAGGGGAATTGCCAAGTATTCCTGAAGGAGTGACTGCATTTGCCTTTCCTCTATGAATTATCCTACATTCTTGCTATTTTGTAAACACTGCAAAGCAGAATCACCTTTAAATTTTTATTTTGGCACCATATCAACACTGTACGCACTTCTTCCACCTACCCGATGTCTATGCAAATCAGTAATTCCCCTGTCTAGGTTTTTAAAAACTCTCTCGCAATAATTCTTCTCTCCCAGATAAGGAGATTAAGCTATGGACTCCAAATGGGACTTACTTAGTGATATTTTCCTATTTGATCACTTAAAGTCTTTTCTCACTCTATGGTAGCTTCATAAAGTACCTTTTAGCTTTTAGCATGATCAAGGGAGTCTGACTTCTCTTTAATTTTCTGCGTAATGCATTTAAGGGACCCAAATCCTTTAAGTCAAGGGCGCTTTGTTAATTTACAGCTACATGAATTTTTCCCTTTGGGATTAGTCTGTACTGCCCAGGAGGTGCAGTTTTCCAGTCATGTCATGCATAAATGTGTGCTAGTTTGTAGGTTCTTAATTGCTTCTTTGCAGAACCATGAGCATGTGTGAAGTTAGTAGAGTGGCAACCCAGCTACCAGGTGTGTGGGGCCAGGTTGTCTGCAAGCCCCAGGCTGCTGCACCAGCAAGTGGTTGTTGTGTGAGACCAAACAGCGCGAACCACGGTATCTTGGGCAAAGAGGAAAGAGGACTATGCTTCAAAGAGTGATGCTTGCATAAGTCTGCTACTATTAGTATTGGGCTCAACCAGAAAGTCTGAGCATCAGCAAAAAGGTCAGCAGCTACCTTGCTCTTTTCTAAAACCTGTCATGTGAGCTGGTAGGGCAGAGATAGGGAGGGTATGCACATGCCTGAAAGTCTGTTTGCTTTCCCAGCTCCATCAGTTTGACAACAAAAGATACGATGTCTGCAAATAAATGTCCCTACTGATATTGTTGCTGCACCGTTGCAAAGGCATGGTCGTTAGCTGGATGCAAAATGAGAGGAACCAGCCCCTTCCTCTCCTTCCTTCTGTGTAAAGCACAAAAAGGTGTGCCTTCCCTTGTGTTTAAATCTCAATAAACAGCCATAACACAAAATAGGAAGTCTTTTTTATGCCCAAAAAGCTTGTTACTGACCCATGCAATAAGGTCGGAGCAAGCTAATAAGTGTCTGTCTAATTTATTCAAATTTATTCATGGTAAGATTATTCCAGGGGGCGGTGTTTGTGGCAAATTTATCATGTATTTTAAGTAGTTCTCTCCCTCATTTTCTCCAGTTAACATTCCAGATGTGTTAACAGTCAGCAGAAACCTCTCTTTTCTGCTTTCTATTTTACTATCCACAGCAAGCCACAACCTCAGACTGTTTTCTTCCATGTCCCTTGTTTTTCTTATTTCCTGCAGAGTGATCTCAACAGGGGCTCACAATGATGCTAACACAGTCTTAGCTCTTCTGACAAGTGCTTCACCAGATACATATTGGGATCATGTTAGCCCCTGATCCCAGCGTCTGCATTGTTGTCAATAACCGGGTATTGTGTGACCTATGAACACACTCAACACCTTCTCCTCCTCAGACATTTCCAGCTGATAAGCTCCCAATTTATGGAAGAATTTCTTGTAATTGATGCAACTGATTATTAGCACACAGTATGATACATTTCGTCACATTTCTGCTAATCCAATGCTAAAGATCATCCAGTACTTTCTACAAGATGCCTCGGACTCTGAATAAAAATTCATTTTTATTGAATTTATTAAAGCTGCTGAATTTTAGCCCATTTTCATTTGCCTCACTTGAGTCTAAATTAACAGTTAAGCTTCTAATTATGTACCACTATAAGCAACTCAGTGTGAGGAATCAGTGATGTCTATTTGTAAATTCATGCCTGTGTTTGTATGCCTAACCCTCTACCCCCATATTTTATGCATACTCAGAATAAGATGCCATCAAACACGACAAAAGATTATCTGATGAACCATTCAGCTATAATGCTTATCTAAATTGAATGCTGTGTAAAATAAATTACAGTTTGCTAAAGAAAATGAAACATATTTTATGTTACAGAAAAAATTGCATCTGTTCCCCAAATCAATCATGTTTTCAGAGGCTGATGAATAAACTAAAATGTCTGCTCCTGTAAGCACCAGGCTTTTGGGCGGAAGGTAGAGACAGATAGATTCTGCTGTAATTTATTTTTATCATGGAATGATTCCTCACTTGAAAAAAGGTATTTAAGCCAACAATGTGTATATGCTTTTTTTGTTGTGCTTTCTGCAATTTCTTTCTTTTGTAGTTCTTCTGTTTTCATCAAGTACTTCTGAAGAGTACATGCAGTTCTTGTGACAGGTAAAGTGAAGTGGCAGGTAGTTTTATGCCTTCTGGGTTCTTACGTGAAATAAATCTGTACAAACAGCACAGGTAAGACTTTCTGAAGGGACTCATAATTTGGGACATCTTGCCAACAAGTGTGTTGCTTGCAGAGAGAATGCCGAGACTATTCTCAGGTATTTCAGGTTGGTGTTGCCTGAAAGCGCTCATCTCTTCAGAAATTCTCTGTTGAAGTTGTGTTGAAAATGTGTTTTTTCTTTTTTTTTCTTTCTTTTTTTTTTTTTTTTATTGAACCGCTTTTTCCTGTGCTTTGAATAGAGGCCTCTGGTTTGAGAGAGGATTTTGATGATTTCCTGTGTCATGTAGTGTCAAGAAAATATGAAGTCTTAACAACTGTAAAGCTTTCTCTCTTTTTTTCAAATACCAGAGCTTGAACTAAAATAAGTACTAGTCTCACTTATACTTCCCTTGCTTATGTGGCCTTCTTAGAGACTGCTACCAGTATGGGTCTGAAGCTTGCAATAGCCAGTAGTATAAAGCCATATTGTGTAAGCACGTGTCCATAATCATATTTATGGGTCTGATTCCCACTCAAACAATTCATATTTAAATGTTTAGGTGACTTGTAGAATAGGGACCTTCATTCATTCATGTCTTTTAAACCTTAGAGACATTTAAGAAGTAAAATCTTTGTTCCGTGGAAGGCAAATCATTCTGTACCATAGCAAAAGGTCTATTTCTTTCTTTCTTTTCCTGTGAGATATAGCTTTACAGGAAAAAAAAAAAAAATAGACAGGCATATAGACAATTTGCAAACCTCAGAGGCAGAGATTTTGGGAGGAATTTTATTCTAGAAAATCATCTCTTTCCAAAAGAAATGCACCAAGTAGCTGTAGTGCTAAGTGTACTGTGTACACCTGCTCTTTCCCGAAGGTAAAGTGTTTCAGAAAAATTAAGATTGTCCATCTGCTTAACAACAGGTACTGCAGAGCCCATTTGCTAATATTAAAATGCAGTACTATGGCATTGCACAAAAAGGCAGTAAAGGGAAGTGTCAGCCCTCCTGGGGACCATGCAAACCAAACACCACCACATTTTCTGCATTTCCTAATCTGAAGGCAAACAGGGATGGGGGCAGGAGATGCCTGTCCTGTCCTGTCCCAATGGCATAAGATGTTGCAGAGGTGAGAATCTGCCCCGTGGTGGTGGGGCACGTGTGGCTGATCCAGTAAAAGGAGCGTGGGTACCTTATGTGTTTGGATCATTGAAATCTGCACAGAGCGTTGCTCCATCAGCCACACTGGCTATCATTTTTCTTGACTAACCACGCTGTCTACTGTTCCTCTTGGCTGTTAACATCTGTGCCTCTAAGATCTTGGTCAGCAGTTTGCAGAAGGATGCAAAATGCCTCAAAGTAGGCTTTCGATCTGTTATTCTTCCACAGTTGCAATGTGGAATATTGCACTCCATTACTAGAGTGTACCTACTGGTGATTTGGATCTTAAATTTTCTTGTTTTGCCTTAGTTTGTTTTTCCAAAGTAAAAGTAAAAATGGAAATTGAATTTTCAAAGGCAAAACCAACAAGAAGGAGAAAATACCACTCTATGCTTTTAACAACAGATGGAAATCTGGTCTAAGAGAATTTAATTTTAAATTACATCCAAAAATGATTGAAAGTTGAATAGCTTTCTCATTTATATTTTCTTTGCACCTGTCACAGGAAATACACATTTTCTGTTTTCTTAAATTACATATTAGTTTGAAAAATATCCTAGTCCTCTGCTATTTGATGTGACTTATCTGAGGGACCAGTATCTCATTTTTCATGCTTCCTGGGAATCTATGATCATACAGGATGTTATGATCATATGATATTTTACATCCTAACAGTCATGCCCGCAAATAGTTATGGTTACTGTGGGAATAACAGAAGGATCTCACAAATGCATCTTGAAGTGTTACAGGCGATGCAAAGCACAACTCATGGTCTGTCATAGACAACCCAGCTGAGTGCCTCCTTCTTGCATTCCAGAATCTCCCTCTTGACATTTGGACCTCAACACTGACTTTTATTACCTCTCTTGATAGGTCTAGGGTCTTTCATAACAACCGTATCCTAATTAAGTCAACAGATAAAGAGCAAGTTGTGGATATGGAATAAGAAACCCACCTGAGTTAAATTAAATTGTCCAAATCACTCACCCACAAGACAAAGAAGGGCTGTGGAAGTGTTTTGTGGACTAATGGCAAAACTCAGTTCTTCCTCAGTTTCTCTGTGTAGTTCACACTAGCTTCCAACAAAAATTTTAGACTACATAAAAAGGCAGCAAAATCCCATCTCCTGCACAGGAAGAAAGTAGGAAATAAAATGAGAAAAAACTATTTATTTCTGAATTTAAGTGCTTGGAAGAAATGTAGACACAAGTGGTGTGAGGGTATTTAAAATGAAAGATCTTCATATGAAGAAGGGCATCACAATCAGGTCCACGGGAAAATGGATAGGAAAAACATGTAAATGGTACCTAATACAGTAATGGTTGAAAAAGTCTGTTTCTTTGAAAATAAATGAGTAATGACTCCATTTAAGGCTCGAGTCCTACATTTACTCATGCATATGTTTAATTTAGGTGGGATAATTCATGTGGTGACCCAATACATAAATTTTAGTGGGGTCAAAACATGTAGATTTGCAAACCAAAGTACTGCTCAAAAATGTTATGTGATACCCTGGTATTAAGTCTATGAACTCAGTTAAATGTTCAAAAGCAGGCAACCAAAACCCCATACCATTATGAAGCTAAAACCAACCAGTCCACTTTTGGGAAAGTTACGGGATGCCCACAAAAAAATGTTGTCTAGTTCTTATATATAATCTATCAAAGGCGGCTACTGTAAAGGGTGATGTGGATTCATGGTTTTAATTAAGCTGGTACAAAAATTTAGGTGCAGCAGAACTTCGTAATAATGAGAAGAGAAACTCACTTATTTTCTTGAGAACATAAAACCCCATGGTTTTGTATATCTCTTACTTAGGAAAAATTTTTTTTGTAACATAGGTAATTAAATAAATTTTATTCAGTTCTTGTTTTGCCAGGAACAGACTCAGTGTAAAGGATCATCGTCATAAAAAACCCTGTTTCAATAGACTCCACTTGTGTAAGAATGCAAATTTTGCACAGAGAAGAGTAAAAACATGCCATGCAGCTGGTTAGAGTGCATTATCATGCAAACACTTTAAGCTGCCTTACAGTAAAATGAGTGTTGAAATCAATATCCTTCACCCACCTGCTACACCCACTTGAGAACATTTGTCTTCAAACCCAACGGCTTGGGGAAGAGGATGTCCAGCAGCTCAGGGCATTGTGTGGCAAAGCTCTGCCTGGTGGCCGGTGCTCTGTGGACCTTACAATGAGTAGGGTCAAGAGTTTACAAGACTGGACATCTACATACAATTTTTCCTAAATGTCATTTGAGTTTTATGATTTCACCCAGGCCTTTCTCCACCTCTGAGATTCTCTAATGACATGTATGGTTCCCTCCATGATTTAAATGGTGTGGACAATGTATACAGGGCATGAGACAGGGAAATGCTGCTGTGTGGTGGCAAGATTGATCTGTACTGCTGGAGTGCCCTGTATGGCAGCTCTTCTTAGGTGGTATGAGTGTAGGATCCCCAAAAGACTGCTTAGGGTTTTTGTCACAGGTATGTGAGCGTCAGAGCAGGTGATGCACCGCGGGGTTTGGGAGGGGCTGGCACACACTTAGTTAATACAGAAGCCCAGGAAAAAAATGTTTGCTTGGGTGCCATGGTAGCACCAAGGTAGGGGAGCCAAGTTATAACAACAGCAAAACGCTGCAAGATGAGCTGCATGGGTGGTGTGGACAGGAGGACCAGCTAGAGTTGAGAAGCACAGCAATGAAAGGCAGGGGACAGCCATCCAGCCCTGCAATCCCTTCCTCTCTGGGTATGGTTTTGTTAGTGGTTATGTGCGAGGCCAAGACGTAATTACATAGACTGACAGTGGTGTGTTCTCATTGGAAAAGTGCCCGTGTTTTCGTTTTAAGCAGGGTACCCCCCTGTGATTACTTGTAAATGTTCTTTACCAGTTCTATGAGCTACAGGGTATGATAGATGGCTTTAAGAGATTCTGAGAATAGAGCGAAGACTCTGACTAGACCGTTTGCAAGTTTTTTTGCCATTTGGAGCACATATATGTTACAGCTTGCTTGACAACAGATGGTGAAAATGAGCCATCATGAAAGCAGCATGCAAACCCCTCGCAGCAAGCTTGGTCCTGGCAGTGTACAATGGCTGAAGATGCAGCGCTGGCCCAGAATACTCATGCTGTTCAACAGCAGTGAGGCACAGGCTCTGTCCAGTCGGTTTGTGCATGGTGTCCTTCTGTGCTCAGGGAAAACTCCTGCTCTCCTCAGTACAGGTCCTGGTGTGGTTTTGTGGGGCATCGCCTGTGCTAGATTTATTCTAGTTTTGACAGGACCTGCATCTCCTGCCTTCCCTTGCTCCGGTCCTGGAAAGTTCCCTCCAGCCTTCGTGTTCTTCTTTCCCTAAGGAAAATAAGGAATGGTCAAGATTAAAACAGGAGAAAACAGGTAATGAGTTTAGAGTCTGTGTCTATGTGTTCCCTCCCTTCCTAGGGGATAGTCAGGGTGAGAGTAAAGGAGCGGTACTCGAAGGGAGGGCAGAGGCGGCTGCTGAACAGGCAGTAGATGAGGGGGTTGATGGCACTGTTCAAGGCTGGCAGGTTCTGAATGATCACAGACGCATAGAAGCGCTCTTTGGTCTCGGGGAGGATGTTGAAGTTGTCCAGGATATCGAACAGAAAGTAAGGGCTCCAACAGAGAACAAATGCTGCAACAGAGAGAGAGGAAGAGGTTGACATTAGATAGTATAGCTCTTTAGGGAGTTAGTCACGCACACACAGAGAGAGACTGTCATAACACATAAATATTTGTTCATGCAAGAAATATCTCTCCCTATTCAGGGTCTTATTTAAGAGAATGGTTATCAGATTGTGTTTTTATTTGTCTTTATGTTTATTTTAATGTCCATAAAACACATCATGAGCGCTCCTTTAAGTGTTTAGAGTGCTCCCTCTAGACATATCGAGGCACTTCTGAACACTGCAGCACACATAAAGGGTAAATAGGTAGCCAGTTAAAGCATCATCACTTATAGAGAAGCGCTCCTTTAATGGTCCCCTGAGTGAGCAGCTGGTCTAAAATCGCACAGCACCAAAGCGTTGCTCTGTGACAGCGCTCCTGTCACAGCCACCTATTAAGAAAAGGCTCTTAGCCGCCCAGGAGCAAGGACTGACACTTTTACATCAGATTGTAGCTGGCCAATATGTCATTTTGTATGCTGTTTGGAGGTGCTGTGTAGGTGGGCGTGCTGGAAGACTCTCCAATTCCTGTACTGCTATTTGAGAGACAAATCCGAGGAAGGGAAGAGAGGGCTGCATTGTTTGTAGCGTTTGTTTGGAGGTGGTAGAAATAAAGAGGCCATGGGTTTATCTTTATTTGCAGGCATAGAGAATGAATCTGTCCCTCATTAATTTCTCTGTCAACTCCTCTCACAATGATTGTTGAAAATGATGGGACAGGCAGGTCACTCAACTAAGTTATAGGCACCTGGGTTGCAAATGTGAAGTTTTCTGTGAAATCAGACATATGTTCTCTCCTTGATGCAAATGAGACAGCAGAATGACCCCTTGTTTGCTTTCTTGTCACACCAAGCTGCATTTCTTTGTTGGCATACAGCTGGGTGCTCAGTGAATGTACAAGGAAGAGTTAAGCTCTCCTCCTGTACTCTAGGGTTACCAAACTGACAGTGTCCGTGCACAGGTACCAGTAAAACAGCAAAGTGCAGTGTCAGCGAGCGGGTCATAGCACTGACTATGCAGAACTTTAGGTGGCTTCAGAGAAATCCATGAACATTAGGTGCCTTAATCTGCTTGCACATTGAGAGATGCTGGGTGCCTGATATTATCAAGGTCCTCTGAAATATTGAGCACCCAGGTGAGCTCTTGACATCTGGTGGCACTGCAATAGTGGCCGTTTCTGACAAAAGCTGTCTCTGATTGCCACACAGAAAAGGGTGAAAGAGCACAGAGAAGGTGTTCTTGGACTTCTGAAAGCCATGAATCACGTCGATGTCTCTCATGTCGAAGGACACTACTGCTAACCAGTGAACTAAGCACCTCTAGTAATAGCTATTATCACGGTATCAATCAATCTGAATTTTGTGTAGGCTTGGAAAGAGGAGTGAGCTCTCTCGCAGTGGTAGTTGATGGCTGTCAGCCCTGGGGAGTAAATAGCTTCTGCCGCCTCCCTGCCTGTCTCCGGCAGTTAATCACAAGCCCTGTGTGACGCTGACTTTATTTATCGAGATAAAATGTCAGCCTCCTAATTCCATCAGGATAATGTCATCTCCCTGGGAGACGGAGGACACCTGCACTGAGTCATCTGCAGCCCGGTTGGGCAAGGAGAGCTCATTCTTCCCTCCTCGGCAGGGAACATGCTTCTGACACCAAATTCAATTGCTCTGCATCTCTCGCCTCTCCTTCCTTTCGCTGCTCTGCACCAGCAGCTTACATGCCCTCTATATTCTCTAAACGTAGAAGACAACTTAGTTGCCAGGTCTTTCAGCAGCCTGGATTAGAAGGAGGTGACCTCCTCCTTTGATCCTTTTAGGCAATGTCCCTCCTTTACTTTCTTAATGTGCATGAGGGGCAGTGTGTGTCACTGCATCTGAGGCATATGTCAGGTGCCTAAAATAGGATCCTATCAGTCAGAGGAGAGCAGGGGATAAGATCAGAAGGCAAGTCAAGGGTCCAAGTAAAGCTCCTTCTTTGAACCATCAAATGCACTTAATTTGTTGATGATGGAGGGAGCTGAGGAAAACCAGCTTCCTAACTTGAGCATCCACCCCATCTGCCAGCTGTGGAGCTTTTTTTTTTTTTCCACTTACCAAGAATAATTACAATGCTGTACTTGATGGCTTTCACTTTCGCTCTGGATATGAACCCACGACTGGTGTAGCCAGCAGAGGTTTTGCCATCTGGGGAGAGAAGCGTTAGCTAGTCAAAGAGCAGGGCAGGTACATGGATGTGTCAGCATTCACCTCCATGGTCAGGACAGCGATACGCAGCCTGTCTTTCCCCTCCAAAACCACAAGTGGCAAAGTAAGCTCCAGATCTTCCTGGAGCATTGTGGCAGCTTCATATCCCTGATCCTTGGCACCTGGGCACATAGTCAGGAGAAACACTGCCAACGTGCCCAACAGTATCAGTCTAACAAAAACCATTGGCCATCGCTGCTGAAAAAATGCAACTAGAGTGGTGTTATAAGAGACTTTTTCTGAAAGGAACTGGCAGCTGTAATTAAGAAAACATGAGACATAACCTGGCAAAACAGACTACCTGTTCACTTTGTAGCTGCATTTCAGTTAGATGGATTTTGAAAGCTACATACTGCATTCCCTTAACCTCTTACTCTTTTTGATACTTTAGATAATCGGTCATGCGTTTTACTCTTCATGTTGACTCAGTAATGAAATACAAAATGCTGTTAGAGTAGCTTTTCAGAAATGAAATGTGCCTTGAATTGAGAAGCACATTCTATTCAGTCTTACACCAGGGCTGGTTGATCTCATTTCCTCTGAAGTCACACTAATGTCTCTGAGAATCAAGTGCTGTATTTGAATAGCAGTGCCAGAATGATTTTAATAATACGCTTGATTTCATTATTAATGTCAATTTACTGTCCATGTTTCTGGGTGAGAATAATTAGATTCACCATACAGAACACACAAGAAGGTCATTTTTTATCATAACATATCTCAACTCTTGCAGTCCAAGTTGAGAACTGGAATTTTAATGAATGTCATTGGAAATAACTCTGTGTACATGACTTTTGGCACCTCTTACGAAAACAGCATATCTAGGCTGTGTAATTTGTAAGGAAAAAGTGTAAATAAAATTAATGTGGGCTTGTTATCAGTGAAATATCCCATAGAGAAGCTTGAAAATAGTCCATACTTAATATTGCTGGAAATTACTTGGCTTATAGAGCAGAATATACCTCTTGGGCAAGAAGAATGACTTTTTTTTTTTCCAAGTCTATTTGATACTGATTGTGTCATGAAGGCAGAATGATTAGAAATGTGTCCTGCTCAAGCTTTTCAAAAGAGAAGTAAATCTTTGCAAGATAATAGTTGACAGATGTCATGTTATGATGAAAAGGATATCTGAGTAGGCACAGCATCACATTAGGACACTTCCTCCTGTAACAGCCATGATCCTGCTTCAGGCAAATACCAACAACTTGGTCACCATGGTCTGATGCATCATCACTTACCACTTAGCTGCAGTAAGTAGTTGTGTGCACTGTCCTCTTTGAATTGTGTTGTAAAATGAATTAGTGTAAATGAACATACTTTTCTTCATAATTAACAGGAATGGCAGCTGGCAAGTGAGTCTCTTGAAATGATTTGTGCCCAGACTCCTTGCCAAACAAGTTTATGGTCTTGAGGTAGAAAGCACAGCTCATTTTATGGCTTTCTGTAGCCAGGATTTTCTGGTCTTGACCAAAATTCAGACTTGCAAGGGCATGTGAAAACACTGCAAAAGTTTTATGTAAGTATCTGCTAGAAAATAAATCGTTCTAGAAATGGGCAAAGTTCCTAGATTAAGGATTCTGAGTTCTAGAATAAGGATTTTTACCTTTTAATTCTTTCCTTGCAGATGTTTTCCATTGTTTCTCAAAAGGGGATTTAGTGTCAAAGGGAAGCAGGGAAATAGCGTAGAAAAGTTATGAAACAGCAGTTACAGAAAACCCATTCCCACCACAGTGATGGGATCCCAACTTGACACCGCTTGTGTGGGCATTCCTGGAGCTGATGGGACTGGCCAGATTCAAATCATGCATGTGGAGACGCGTGTGTGCTGAGACTCACCAGGGCAGCTGGATATAATGACAGCCTGAGCTTTGCTCTTCATCCAGATGGTTCGAATCACAATTGAGTATATGACACTACAGAAGGGAAAGAGTCATTGATATTATGAGGCACAGTAAACTTACCTGACATCTCAGTCATTCATGCTCTGTGAACATACTTATCTACGTGTAAGGAGCTCATGGAAATGACAGAACTTCATAGGAATTATAATAATAATAATGACAACAACAATAGTAAATATGACCATCCAAAGTACTTTTCAGGAGCAGACCTGAAGAGTTTTCACAATGGAGATGGTTATTGTTGTCCAGGCTTTGCAGATCTCAAGTCTGAGGTTCAAAGCAATGAAGTAGTTTGGCCAAGATCTCTCAGACAAGAGCTCGTTGGGGATTGAGGCCAAACCTACCCGGCTACCAGCCCCAGGAAGGGAGCACCTCATCCTGCACTGGGATGTGCTCATGAGTGCTTTAAGAGGGAGCTGTAAGGAGGAAATTCTCCCTGAAATGGGGCAAGCAGGAGGAGAGACCTGTTTTGGCTGCGTGTCCAGCTCTATTCTGGTTTTACTTTGTGAATACCAAGCTGATGAATAATACAGTGCCCTGGGGAAGGCAATGAGGCATAATCCATGAGAATCACAGAATCACAAGGT
>VXAL01004284.1:6280-18117 GCA_013399475.1 Chauna torquata
CCTCGGCGCTCGGTCCGGTTCGCGGGCCCGGCGGGGTCCGGGGGTTTCGTCATCCCGCGCAACGCCCGCTTCGGCCCCGGCCCGGCCCCGGCCCCGGTCCCCTCCCCGGACCCCGCACCTCGGGCTCGTCTCACCCGCGGCAAAGGGTGCTCTTTCCTGAGGAAGGGAACAAGCCGCAGAAAACAAACACAAAAAAATGCCAAAACAGATAAAAAGCATTTTTATCTTCTTTCCATGACGCGTACGCCTGCCTGCTCGGGGGTGACACTATTTCAGGCATGTCTATTATTTATGTTTCTCTATATTTATACTAATTAAAGATGCCATACATGTACGTAGTTCTCCGGCTTCGGAAAAAAGCAGGAGAAGGGGACTGACAGCTGAAACTGAACTTTCTTGAGAGAGACAGGCAGAGAGGAACAGGATAACAGCTATAGCTGCAGTCTGCGTGCCAGCACCCTGTGACATCCCTGCGGTGTCCCCAGCCCCACTTTCCCTCCCTCCTTCCCGGTGGGAACCTCAGGGACATGGGTCAGGGCTCCCACACGGGGTGCTGGGGGTGACAGAGTCCCCAGAGTCATGCCAGTCCTAGGGCAGATGGCTCGACAGCCACAGCAGCATCTGTGCTTGGGTGAGAGAAGTACCGCCTGAATGGAGCCGCTGCTGCCAAGCTGCGGGTTTCTGGCCGGCCCAGTGCGGCACCTCTGCTTGCGGAGCTGAACAGAGCTAGTGAAACACCTTGTGCGAAGGCTTGGCTGGCACACACAGCCCTTAGCCCAGAAGGACCGACTGAAACATTGCACCAGATGAAGCCTTGCCCAGCTCAGGCCTGATCCAGCAGACCCAGCAATGAGCTGCCAGCCCCAGCCCGTGTGGAGGCGATGCCCACAGGATGTGCAAGTACCTCCGGCAATGCTCCTCCAGCAGCCCCAGGGGCTTTCCATGTGCCTGGGAGCTCCTGCAACTTTTGCTGGTGGTCGGAGATGGCTCTGCGTGAGTGGTGCACTAGAAGCTTTTCGAAAGGAGCCCGTCTCAGCCACGAGCAGTGGGTGGCCCAGCTGCAGTGCTGTGCTCCCCTTCGCCACGCTGGATTTGCTAATGCTTTGCCCAGGCTATTGGTGAAACACTAAGCATGCACAGATGGAAGAATTTCATTCTTTCCCTGCATCCAAGGAGGTATTCCTTCCAAGGATTAATTAGTAAATTAAAACGGTAGAAAGACAGAATTATCATGATTAGGCATGAGCCCTGCTGACGATCTCTCTCACGCAGACCTGCATGCTGTGTCCCAGCACGTTCCTGCCTCTGCTCAAGGGCTGAGGGCAGTGTCTTCACCCCTGGATTCCCTTCTGGGAAAGACACTTGGGGTCAGGGTCTGGACAGATGAGACCCATGGGTGCCAGCTTCCTGCTCTGCCCAGCTGCACCAATGCACCCGGCAGCGCGGGCTGCAGTGCCCGAGGGGGAAGGAGGAGCCACCCCAAACTGGGCCCTCCAGCACACCAGCTGGGTCTCGTGGAGCCTCACTCTCCATGTTCATGCAAGTGATGTGTTGAAAGCTGGATCGATTAGAGCTGCAGCCCCATTTTCCAGCCCTGTCCAAAAAAGCCATCATATTTTGCCTAGCAAAAATTGTCCTTCTTAAACCTGAGTCACTTACAGTGCCTTGTTCTGATGCTTGGCAATTTATTTTTTCCTCTGGTTCCCACTGGCAGGGCCCAAATGCCAGCAGGGATCAGCTCTGAGCCCTGAAAGGGCAGGCAACCCCCCCATGGAGATGCTCCCCATCAGTGCAGCTGGAAGGTGACTGCTTTTTGGAATCATCCTGGGATCTGGGGCAGAGCGTGGCCCCGGGGCTGAGCCCGCAGGGGGGCTGGCTGCCCCTCGGGAGCCCAGGCAGCTCGCCAGGAGGAGCCATGCTCACGGAGCGGGCAGCCTGGCTGTGAGGCAGGGGCCAGCCTCTCTGGAAAGCTCAGTGCATGCCAGGGATTTGCACTGAGCATTTTTCACCCCAAGGAGCACTGGGAAAACGTCAGCATTTGCTGGCAGCTCCCAAATCTTTGCATCCAGAGAACATAAATACAGGAGGAGATGCTGGAAAGCCATGCAGCAGCCAGTGCGGAGACCAATCCCTCGGGAACAAAGCCATGTATTTCTGTGCATGCAGGGAGACTGAAGAGCCCACCCTGGCTGTCCCTACCACCCTCTGCTCTGGGATGTCCCCCACACCCAACTCACCGGCCAGCTGGTCTCTGCCAGCACGTCCTCTGCTACTCATCACATGGGGCTGGGCAAAGCTGCGCTTGCCACGTTGGGCTCAGCTAACGTGGTCTCCAGCACGGCAAGACTCAAGAGAGGACATCACCTGGGTTTAGCTGTCCCTGACATCAAAATGCCATGCTTCCAAGCAGAAAAGAGGCAATGTCCCATCAAAGACGTCCTCCTCCTGGTGTGGCCCAGGGAACGGCATGCCCTCAGCCAGGAGCCGGGGAAGGGCCGCATTATAAAGAATGGAAATATCCTGCCCTCCCTGTGTGCTGCAGGTTGCTGTTGCACTGGCACACAAAGTTGTCAGCAAGTAATTAGGATAAAACAATTAGGGCGGATAACGAGTGGTTCCATCAGTCTGGTTCCCTGGCACAGAAGCAGGGAAAGCCTTGTTCTGGGGCCGCTCAAAGGGAAGAGGGACGTTTTCCCAGCGCAACAAGCAAATGCGAGACTAAAAGCGTCTTTTTGCCTTGCACCGGTCTCCGCGGCCTTAGCGCCGGGGTGCCCCGCCGCGCCGTGCCCCTGCTGCGCAGACAGCCCGGCACCGGCGGAAGCTGCTCCCCATGCAGCATGCCGCCCAGGCGCGGGCGTCCTCGTCGCCCCCGGCACTGGCGTCTCGGTGAGGCCTGATGAGCTCGCTCTGCCGCTAACTCAGATCTGTCACCATCCCCCTGCCTGCATGCGGCTACATGGGCCAAGAAGGAATCCCTAGCAATTATAACTTGATTATTTTGCTGAACGTATGATTGAGAACGGGAGCTGCAGAGCCCATTATGGCTCTGAGTAATGAGCAACGCAGTGGAGATAAAATTAAAACAAGCTCAGACTCCTCCGGGCCCAGCTCGTGGTCCAAAGGCAAGCGGGCTGCTTGGAAAGCCACCTGCCTGCTCTCCCCCAAGGTATTGCTTATCGACAGAGGAAAGATGACAAATTTCAGAGGGAAAAAACCCACTTGAGAAACTTCCAGGCGTGGTTTTTTTTTTTTTTTTTGCAGCTCTTACTCTGCGCAGCAGCGGTGGCCGAGGCCGGGCCATGAGAAGGACGTGCTCTCTCGCTCCTGCCCGCAGGTGGTCACCAGCATTATATTAACTCGCAGTAAGACACACCGGGCAGCCTGAAGAGTGACAAATTCGGCTCAAAATTAGAAACCGCCGGGCGGAGGGGGTGTTCCTCAGCCACGGAGCTGAGTGATGCCGATGCTGCCGAGTTGGCCCCTTCCCTGCCAGGGAGACGCGGCTGGACGGAGCTGCAGTGAGCAGGAGGATGGATCCTGCTAATCAGGACAGCAAGGCCTCTAAATACCCCAGCCCCCTTGGCTTCCCCCCCAGCAGCCCTCCTCTTCTGCGCCCAGGCAGCTGAGCCCACAGTAATGCGAGTCAGGCGACTGCTCAGCTGCTTGTCCGTTTTCGTTAACTTGTGCTCTTCCAAAGAACTGTGTAAACCGAGCGGTCTTTCCCAGCCTGGTTGCTCTGTGCTGCCCACGGTGGCCGGTGAGGACCCAGGGCTACGGGACACTCCGACGCTGCTCACCCCATCCCCGTCCCTGCCTCGCTGCTCGGAGCTCATCCCCAGCCGTTCCCACCACTCTCAGACTCCTCGTCTGAGTTGTTCGTCTCTGCGCACCAGGCTCCATCTGCACTCCTTTGGCCAGCAGTTCATGACAAGTTTGGCATTGAGCCATTGAAGTTTGGCAGCAGCTAGGTCACGCTGTGCGTCCTCTTCCCTGCAGCACCAGGAGCTGCACTCCCACTGCAAGAACCGTGGGTGAAATACACCCTCTGCAACACCCGGCAGCAGGCGTTTGGTGCTGCGCCGGCCCCATCTCCAGAGCGCTTGTGGTTCTGCTGCAAAGCCCCTGGGGCTAGAGCCTGTCCAAAGGTCCCCCATCTCGGGGAAGCGGAACATAGGGCAGCCAGTCTGTTCATTTTGTAAGGTGAATTTCTACCTGTCTTTCGCAGTGACAACCACTGAGCATCATCTGAGGAAAGCAATGAGACTGTTTTCTTGTGCCTCCCTCAGGAAGAGGTGTGTGAGCAGCGAAAGCTCTGGTTTCAGTTTAACATCGCTGCTGCCATGGTAGATCCTTGTTGACGTGGCACGGTCAGCAAACTGTGCTGTGCCAGGAGGGAGGGCATCCCTCCCTCAGAGCAGACCAGGCACCTGCAGAGCAAAGCACCCATGCCCTCCCCCTGAGCAAGCAGTGTGGTGATTTTTAGGCAGGATCACCTTCTGGAGGGTGAAATATTTCTGATTTTGGAATTTGTGGGGCTGGCACATCACATGCTGGAGCACCGGCAGACAGCAAGCGAGAGCTGCAATGGCGCAGTTACAGGGAAGATGCTGAGTGGTGCCAGCGCCGGCTTCCCAAGGCAGGCTGCGCAGCTTTGCGCAGCCCCAGCTCCTGCACGGAGCCAAGAACTGGCGCCTGCTGTCGGGGAAAGATGGTGCAAGTGAGTCAGGGGCTGCGTGAAGCGGTGTTCTCCCCGGAGGTGCGATGTGCTGGGGTGGAGGAGGAGCCCATGCTGAGCTGGCAGTGATGCACGGAGCCCGTGAGCCGCTGGCCCCCTTCGGGCACGCTGGCACGAGGTGACCAGGGCGATGAATGCAAGCACCCGTGCGTATGGGCGGGAGGACACCCTGCTAAACACCAGCATGGCCCTGCTTCCCCACCCAGCACCCCTGAGTCATCCGCGGGAGGTGGTGATAACAGTGAAAACGCGGTGGCTCGGAGCGGGGCAGCACCGCACGTTATGGTCGGCTGGCAGCAGAGAGCAGCAGGTGCAGCTGTGCGCACAGCCGAGGTGCCCAGGGGTGGCACGGGGTAACATCACGCATTTCCGCCCATATCCCAGTCATGGGGCTCCCCAGAATTACTTCTTGGTTGATCACGGATGAGAGGGATGCTTCAGCGTAGCCCCGCACAGGGTGCTGTGCCTATCTCGACCAAAGTCGGTGTGATATTATGTTATTGAAATATTTAGAAAATTGTGCTGCAGACTACCATACCTGTGTTCCCAGTGGTTATGTTAACCCGAGTAAATAGTATAGTGGAAAAATCACACACTCACCAAAATATACGGAAAAACGGTCCTGGGGACTGTTTGGAGACTTAGAGACTATCAGTGTATCTCATGCAACCTCAAGTGGCTGGTGCTGTCAGTTCATTGAGCACTCTTGGGTGCCTTGAGGAGGTTTTTGGCAGGAAATGAGAGGTGGGAAGAGGAAGAGAAGAGCGGAAGAAGGTGGTGAAGAGGATGGAGTAAATGGAGTGAGTGACAGTGAAACTCCAAAACGATGCCCAGGTGAGTGCAGTGATGGTTCTGTACACGGCCCTTGGTGCTTCCTGGCTGCTGCTTGAGGCTCTGCACAGAGCTGCACAAAAATGACGCTGCGTGTGCCTATATGGACACAGCAATGCCTGTGGGCCGGAGGAGAAGTTGCAGCCTGCATGAAGAGAAGGAGGGAGGCATTTCCCTTGGGCTGGGCAGCCAAATCCTTCTCCCCCTCTGCTCTCAGCTCAGGTCGCTGCCTTGCTCAGAGCATGCTGGTGAGCCCTGGGAAGCAAGTCCAAGAGCTGTCAGGTGCAGTTAGCAGTGTGACATCTCTTAATAAGGCCCATCTGGTTGGAAGGCACTAGATCCGGCAGGGTTTCTGCAGACCTGATGGCGAATGCTTTTGCCAAGGTTTTACAATCAGCATTAATAAACACAACGAGGCGGCGTTTGGCACCATGAGCTGAAACTTCCCAGGCTGGAGCTGCTGAGACAGAGGAAAGCCAGAATTACAGCAAAAATCCTCCCTGTGCAACAGTGAGGTGAAACAACTCCATCCTCTGGGACACGCAGGTGCCAAACAGCCTGCAAACAGCCCACTGTTTGCAGGCCGCTGCTTCTGGCGCGGCTGGTTCCCACAGACGCCCCCTCCCTTTGGAGGTGCGCGCACGGATCCTGCACCCTTAGCCCAGCAGCACTGCCCAGGCGTCCTGCCAGCCTTTCCTCTGCAAGGGGCCACGAGATAGAGCAACCCTGCTCTCCATCCTTTGCCACAAGGGACAGGAGTGGCTCATGCTGCATGAGGCGATGACCACGATGGGAAAGCCGCGTCCTCCGGGAGCGGGGATTGCTGGTAGGCTGTGGGGATCAAGCATAGTGTGACAAAATTACACCTTATCTAAAGGGAGCAGGTGTTGTGCACGCACCTGGTGCTTTTCAAGCAGGATGGCGCTATTTAGAAAGTGTCCAGGAGGGAACAGCTGGACCCGTAGGTGTATAATAGCAGCGCAAAAAGCCCATGTGATTTAGGAAAATGCCACATTCAAGGAAGATGAAAGGCTGTAGCTGAATCGAGTCACTGTGGATGAATCACAGTGCTTCAGGGAACATGCTAATGGGTGTTTAAACTAATCCGTAAAGCTTGGATCAGTTCCGGCAGACGTTTGGGCATTGTAGAAGTTTCGCTCCGTCCTCCAGCCTCTGCTGCCTCTTCTCGCCAGCATGGACGGTCGGCACGGGCGACCTCACGGGCTTGGTGCCTCTGAAACACGGGGCTCCATCCCGGGAAGGAATTAGGGGCCAGCAGCCAGACGCACCGGGCCGAAGCAGCACGGTGTCCTGGTGCGCGCCGAGCTTTGCCAGAACAGCCCCATGGGTGCTTCAGCCTCTCTTAAGTGAGTGAGATTAAATTAACCTCATTAGAAACCTCACGACACAGAGCAACTGGAGTGGCAGGCTGCAAGGGCACGGGGCTGGCTGGGGACGCTTCCCAAACCCCAAATGCCTCCAAGGCGCTGATCCCACATGCGCCTGCAGGTGCCTGCTGCTGCTCCTGCGGCACTGCCCTGTGGCACCCACCGGGATTTGCCCCAGCTGCGTTTTTTCAAGGGTGGCATTGCTCATCACAAGCCTCTCCCCAGAGCGCTGCCCCTTTCCCCCACGGGCTGCTCTGCACAGGCACACTGCTGCCACAGGCTGGAATGCTCCACAGTGCGAGCGATAAGAAGAATCGCTTGAAGTGTGTACTTCATTAAGTCCCTTAAACTCCTGAATTAAAATAAGGATGTGGGATTTAAGTCTGAAGGTTTTGAAGCAGATATGTTTGTTATATATCATCATTCATGTCATGATTCTAAAATATTTTGAAGGGCTGTATAAATAGCCATTTGATCACCTTTTCTCAGTTGGCTCCTTCCTCCCTGTGTTTCACAATAGCCACACAGAGGAGGAATGCACATATCACTTGGGCACCTTTGTTTTTGCTTTCAGTGGCCTGAACGTCTGCGCGCTTGACAGCGTTTCCAAGAGACATGCTGTCACATGCATTTATGCACATGCAAAGTTATGCACAAACTCAGAGCCTTTGCTGAGTTTCACACTTGTGAGGCTGAAGCCCTCCGTGACAAACATCCCCGTGCTGCAGCTCCCGCTCGCCTTGCTTCGGCGGCTCCTGCCCACCCTCGGCATTTTCCCAGCAGATTTTAAAGCTGGTTATTGTCTAACCTGGGTTGAAGATTTTTAGGGGGGCTTTTAGGGGCTGCAGATCCCCAGCTGTATCCCTGCAGGTTTGCTTCAAGTGCTGCTTTTTGTGTGAGGGTAGCGGTGTTGCAAAGTTGCAGAGGGAGTGCCCTGCAAATTGGTGGAAACAGAGGGGTGGCACTAAGCCTTGTTGCATGAAGCCTTGGTCCACCCAAAATGTCCTACAGAGAAGCTCACGCACATTGCAATGCCTCGGGAACAGCCCGGCATCCCGGAGGAGCTCTGGGAAACATCTCGGCTTGCTCCCAGGAGGAGCAAGGGGAGGCGGCGGTGGGCGAGCAACAGCGAGTCCGCAGGGCCAGGGCACATGGGGACGGTGCTCTCCCGAGCACCAGACACGCGCAGAACTGCTGGCACCAAAATGCGCTCGCGTTGCCAGCAATGACACCGTGCTGCGGGCGATCGTTATGTCAAACATGTAACGTCCGGCCCATGAAATGGGGGAATTTAAATGACGCCGTCCACAGAGAGGGGGGCACAAAGCAAGCCAGAAGCCCCCTTGGCGAAGCTCGCGGCTGAGCAGCTCAGCAGCACCTCCCACGGGGTCCCCAGGCCACTGGCGGGGCCGAGCTGCGGCACTGGGGCCGGGGCTGGGGCAGCTCTGATACTGGTGGAGGCTTTTTTAAAGCTGCATAAAGAAGATGTTTCTATTAAAAGACCTTCTGGGTCGAGGATGTGAAGCCACGACCGCAGCCAGCCAGCTTGTCTCGGTTTCAGCTCAGAAACCTCTGCTGTTGGGCTGCCTGAGCCGTGTAGCAGCCACTGGGAGATGAGAAACATTTGCCATATGCTGAGGGATTACTGTATAAAAACGAGATGCTTGGCTGCACTCCAAGGTACAAGGTTTCCAAATAGAGTCTGAATCCTGGACAGAAAAGTTCCAACTAAATATAGCCATGGAAGTCTCGGAGTTGACTTTTTCTGTTGAGTTCACTTAAAATAGCCCGGCAGCGGGTGCTCACCCTGCCAGGGGGGAGGCAGGTAGCGGCGTGTTTGCAAACAGAGGCCCCGGTGCCCCGGGATGCTCCCATGCAAGGGAGGGGAGTGAGGGCAGAGGCGAGGGAGGCCTGTGGGCACCGGGAGGGAAACCGGCACGTGGCAAAAGGGCGGTCACCTCCCGTAGCTCAAAAAGACAGAGCTTTTCCAGGTGGTTTCAGCACATCTGGACATGGCGTGGGGCTGCCGAGAGCTGGGGTTGGAAACCAGGGCACGGCAGCGACTGGTGGGTGAGAAAAACCCTGCTGGGAGACGGTGCGCAGGAAGTGAAATAGTTCTGCAAAAGCCCATAGGAAAAGAAACAAAGCATAAATATCTGGGAGAGGAAAGCATCCGTCGGATGCACACCTCGTGCTGAGGACGGCCTGTGGGGAAGGAGCCGTCAGGAGGATGTGCTCGAGGGGAAGCTGAGTGAACTTGTCCTGGGAAACACGAACAGGATTGTGCCCGGCCCCGAGCCAGCCACTCGTGCTGGGGGCAGGAGGGCACCAAAGCTTTCTTAAGGGGTGGGGGAACTCCCAGCAAACAGAAGGCGATGTCAAAACCCAAGATACAGTCAATAAACTCAAAAAGGAGGGGAGACAAGCTCCCTACACAGGTGCTGGCTTGCACAGGACACACAGGAGCTATCTAACGCCTTTGAGATGCAGGCAGTACTTTATTTTTAAGGGCTCACGGTTCCTGTGACAGGCATTCGGAATTTAAATTAACCAGATGCCTGAGACAGGTGGCCCTAGAAAACACGGGACATCTGAGATCAGGCAGCATCAAAAAAATAGAAGTTGTCTGAAAGGAAGAAAACTTTTAGCTCTGGTGTCAGAATGGAGGAAAGTGCGGTTGTAAATCCCTACAGAAGGGCAGAAAAGCGGCCCGAGGTGTGAATGCCTCCGCGGAGGGGGAGCTGCCGGGAGGGAGAAGTCTGGCTCTGCAAAATGAATGTTCCTAAACAACTGCGTTGGGGAGGTCGGTGACACGGGGGAGGCATGGCTAATAATAACAAATACCACCGGAGTTATACCTTACATAGATAAAACCGCTGCTGGAACCGGCTTTCTAAGAGCCCAGTGAAAAGCTTTTGTTTAATTTATGGGGCTCAGGCTATATTTAGCCTGCAGATCCTTGGGGTTTTATCTGGGATCACCGCTCCCAGCGAGCAGCTGGAACACTTTAACGGTTTACTGGGGTTTTGTCTTTTTTTCCAAAGGGAGAGAAGGAAAGCAGGTGCCGGGGTGACCCCGCTGGCCCCCGGGTGCTGACACGCCGGCGGTGGGCTTTGCCCAGGGTCGGCCCGATGGCTGGGAGGGGTGCAGAGAGCATCGCCTTCTTCCAGAAAGCGAGAAGTGCTGCCGTGGGCCTGGGGCTGGTGGAGGCTTTGTTTTGGGAAAGCCCTTCGGTGCCAGGCTGGGGCGCGGGAGCAGCCGTCTGCTCGGGGAAGGCGGTGCTTGCGCCTTGGTGCCAGGGCTCAGCTGGGCTCCGTGGCTCCCTGATGATGGATGGTCGGGCCTGAAGGGAAAACTTTGAAGAAAGACCAGAAAAAGCAACTGTTTCCAACCTTATATACGTTTTTTTTCTTTTTCTCCCTACAGAGTGAATCTTTTCCAGCTGAGTCCCCACTGACACAACAAAGCCCCAGGTTTTGCTGGCAATCTCCCTTTTCCATCAGTGGCCGGCGTGCTGAGCTAATTTTGTCCTCCCTGGCCCCTCCATCTCCTGGAGATTGTCCTGTTGCAGCCAGTGAGTGCTAGAAAATAGCACATCGCCCACTCATCCAGCCTCCCTCTTCAAGGAAAATATTTATATTATGCCAAAGAGAGGGTTTCCATGGCAGTGATGACTTTAGCACTGTTGCCTTGGAAACCACTTGAGGCCATCTTGAGCAGGCTGAAAATACCCTTCACAGACAAATAAGGAGAGTGAGCGGAAAGGCAGGCGGGAGCTGCAACCCTCCCGGCCCCTCTCGGCGGCACCCGGCCCGCTCTCGCTGCCCGGCCGCAGGGCTCACGTGCGGGGGTCACCCAGCGGTGCCCCCCACATGTCCCTGCCCGTGCTCGGGGAGGCTGAACGACCACGGGATCGTCAGTTAGCGAACATAAAGCCAGCTCGCCGTCGCGTCGGCTCGGGTTGCAGGGCATTGCACTGGAAGTGAAAAAGCTGGGAAGTGCAGCGGAACACATCCCAAACACCGCACCGTGCCCTCTGCAGCATCTCCGGCCCCTGCTGAGGCCCTGGGGGCCGCTCGGGTGACACCGCTGCTGCCCAGCCTCCAGCACCAGATGCTTTAGGAGGAACACTCAGGTCCCGTGTCTTTCTGGCAGCCCCCAATTCCCTGCTATGTGCAAGGGGCCCCATATTTCTCCAGAGGAGCTGCCAAAATCTCCCTCCCCTGCATCCCCATCTCCTGCGTGGTTTGGCTGACCTAACGCTGTCATGCATTTGCTGTCCAAGCCTGTGGGAACTCTGTCACCGGCTTCCAGCCCATCCAGCTCCTGAGGACACCAGGAACATGTCAGGGAGCATGGAGCCTTTGGAGCAGGCAGACAATGAGCTCCACGATGTGGGCAGGCTGCGTGTTCAAGCTACAAGATCGTTTCTTTCATGTTTTGTTTGCTGGTTTGCTGGAAAAATATTATGCTCGTGGGAAGTGATGCTCTTACCTGGTCCCCAGGGGATCTGGGGCAGAACAGGAGTGTCTTGGTGCCTGGGCAGCCAAACCGCCCCGCACACAGGCAGTGTTTCAACCCTCTGTGCCGTGCTGTTTGTGCCTTTCCGCATTGCTGTGCGTGCATCGGGCGGCACAGAGCTCTTCGGCTCCAGCACAGGAGAACACTGAACTGCGTATTCGGCACGTGAAAAGCCCCGTTTATGTCAACGCGTTTAACGTTAAATGTTAAATTTACCGCGTCGGGGGATGCAGGCCAGCGGGCTCTGTGCGGGGCCCGGGAGCGCGGCCTCGGCGCGCTGGGCACCCTGCGGCTCAGCCAGCCCGGCCGGGCCGTGGGTGCGTGGGGAGCGGGTGCCCCGGCACCCGGGAGCGGGGCAGCCC
>VXAL01004284.1:30267-100137 GCA_013399475.1 Chauna torquata
GATGAGGGGGTCTGTGGGGCAGGTGCAGCCCTAGGGGGGAACAGCCCTGGGGATGAGCCAGTCTGTGGGGCAGGGGCAGCCCTGGGGCATGCCTGGGGGCAAGAGATATCCCTGGGGGCTCCAGGTGCTCTTTGGTCTCCCCTTGCTGCTGCCCCTCCTGACTGGATCCTTCCCAAAACCAAGGTGTCAGAGGAGCTCTGCTCCAGTGCCAGGTGTGCAGGGCAGAGCAGGGCAGGGCCACTGTACACGAGGGGTCTCTGCCCCCCGTGCCCCATCCAGGGACCATCTCCCAGTGCTCTGTGGCTCTCCAGCCCCCTGTCAGCTGCCGCACTCAGTCTGCAGAGCCCTCCTTGCATCCTGCGTGAAGATGCCATGGGGCAGGGGTTTAACTGGTATTGAGATCTCCGGAGAGTGAGTATGACAAGAGGGAAGTAAGCAGTGAATAAAACTGCTTTCCTCTGTGAGGTTTTTGTTTGCTGTTGTCAGCCACGTGAAAGTTCTACCTTTTCCTTTTCTGCAAGTTGTAGGCACATGAGGGAGCCTGTCCCAGGCACTGTGTGTGAGTGGCAGTGCCAGCGCAGTGTTCAGCCTGCCTGCTGTATCTGCTGGCTGTTTTGACTGTGGAACTGGGAGATAGTTTGTGCCCAGTTGACACATCTGGGGTTTTGTAGCATAGGGAGCTTAGTCATGGTGGAGGTCTGGAAATCCTGGACAAGTGGCCAATTCTCTTTAGTTTTGCCCAGTTACGTTTTCCAGATGGAACAAAATGCAGCCACGGAAGCCTCTGTCTCATAGCTTTGTTACCTGAAAGATAGGAGTGCTTGTCCAGACCTTACTGGCAGCACGGCAGGTAGTAAAAGCATTTAAACTAGAACTTAGCGAGGAGTGACGTAGACTTGTTTAAAAATTGCATGAGCTGTGACTTGCAGATAGTGGTGACTGGAGGAATGTGCTGTGTCAAGCGAGCAGTCTTCATCTCACCGCCCCACCAGGGGGAGCAGGGAGCCTGCTGCTGCTTTCGGGAGCCCGTGGGGATGGGTCCCTCTCGGGGCACTTCTCCGGCATGAATAATCCGCTTCCTGGTGCGGTTGTGAGGTGTCCAAAGGTGACTTTCTTTTACAAGACATAGTTTCCTTTTTGTTTACCTAGTTGGTTTTGGTGTTTGATATTCTGGCCTTTTACATAAGGCAAGGAAGTAGAGTAGGGGGAAAAAAAGAGGATTGTTTGGTAGGTGACGGTTGGCGTTAGGCTGTAAGAGCTGGCCTCCTGCTTTGTGCCTTGGTGAAGGTCATTTGCATTACAGGGATGAGGAGTTTCTCACTTCACCATCGTCTGGTGGATGACTTCAGTCTGTATAAAACAGAATATTTGTAGGTGCACATTTCCGGACCAAACACCGTGCTTGTTGTTGGGCCATTCTGCAGGGCACAGGAATAAACCGAGCCATCGCGCAGGTGGTCCTGAGCTGTGGCTGGCCAGGGCCCGCTGTACCGGTAACGTGCGTGCTGATGTTGTGTCCCAGAAACCTGCGAATTTCTATTGTAATCCAGAAGCACTGACCTGGAAGCCAGCCGCAAAAAGACCTGACTCTGCTTGTATCTATTCTCTTTCATACATCCCCTCAGTCCCCAATGCATTTTTGATCCTTTGTTGCTGTTGAGAAGCTCCAAGATCTTACTGGGATGTCTTGTATGGATGAATTATTAAGAGAAAAGTGATATTAAATAAATAGCATCAAAAAGAATTTTACTTAATGCTACAGGCAGACATTGCATGAATCTTCTCTGCATAGTTTCCCAGTGTAGCACTTACCGTAAGCTGAGGTGACATCTCATTTGCAATCATCCTTTATAAATAACAGTAACAAAATACAGTGTTGTGAAAAGTGAATGTAATCCACAGTGACTGAGTGTAGAATACTTCTACTTCTGGAGAACGGAGTTACAGAAGTAAACAAGAAATTTCAGTTGCTGTGGGAGCGGGGAGGTGGCTCCTAGCAGCCCTTCCTGCCAGCATGGGCGGGATGAAATGCAGCGTGGTGCAAAAGGCATCTTGGGGGTGGAGAGGGAAGGCTAAGGACCGATCTGTTTGCTTCTATATGGTATTTGTGCACACTTTTCTTTTCCCCTTTAATTTTCCTCTTTCTCCTTTCTTACCTCTTCTCTTCAGTTACTTCTAGTTCTGACAGAGATGGTCAGCAGTCAGTTGCCTTGCTGGTGGTTGTATTTTGTTTACCAGATTTCCAATTCTTTCCTTTCTTGACTTTTTTTTTTAAGTTTTGGCCTTTAATTTTCTCCGTGTGTGCACGCATGTCTAAATCTGCTTATTTTTACCGTATGTGAAAAATGCTTGATGCTGTGAGAAGTTTCAACCTGTTGGAATCCAGAAGTATTACTTCCTTCTGGGAGATGCTATGAATCTGCACTGTTTTCCCTTCTGTGAGGAGATGAGAGGAAGGTGGTTATGAGCACCGACAAGATTTATTTATTTTTTGGCCTTGTTTAGAACTTTGCATGTTTGGAGTCTGATGACTTTTTGCTGTCTCAAATTAATTCAAGTGTTTTTATACACCATAGAACTAATTTAGGTAATGCTTTCAAATATCAGATATAAAAAACGGCATAATTCCTGCTAGAGCATATGTTTGTCATTAATTCTAAATTTAGAATAGTTAATAGTTTAAAAACCTGAAATTAGTCTCAATAGGAGCTTATGCATGTGAGACTTAAGAGATGGAAACCTCCTGCTTCTACCTTTACCGTCTCCTTGCTGCGTGATCTTGAAGATATCTGGCCACTGTCTGAATGTTTTAAATCTGGAATGGGTGACTTTGAAAGCATTCAGTCAACTCTGTAGACACACAGGAACTGCATTGTTGGGATGCGCGCACCGTGTAGAAAAGCAAAGAGGTAGCTGAGCAGTGGATTTTAATGCTGACAGGTATCATTGGGAGTGCTGTAGGATTAAAAATACGGGATTTACATAAGGCAGCCAGTTCAAAGAAGCAGTACGGTACACCTGTGTTGCAGAGGGCCTGTCTGGCAGCATGTCAGCCGGGGCATCCTGCTGGTGTGGAGCAGGACGAGAAGCCCAGCGCTGGCTGTGCGGGTTGGGAATGAGCCCCTCTCCCCGGGGACAAGCGGGGTGAGTGCTTCTGCTCGGCCTCGGCGCCTGTCCCCACACATCCCGCTGTGAAAAGGTTCCTTCCAAAGTGTGACGCGTAGGAAGTAGCCCGGCAATCCAACACCAAAAGAAGAATTGCTCATGAGGAAAAGAAGTCTAGGAAAGCAGAGGGCTCGCTCACAAACGTGAACTTGGAGTTGGCCGTGCAGCCGAGCTGCTCCTCTGTGGGTGAGCCAGCCCAGCAAGCCAGCCGGAGCCCCTCCCGGCTGGGCTTCCCACCAAAGCCCCCACCCCAGTGGTGGGCGTGCGGCCACTGTGTGCAGTTGGATGCCAGGTTGGAGAAGAGAGAAGACGACAGAGTTTCTTGCAAAGCAGAGAGCGCAAGATTCTGGTTTCAGACGTCTCAGATGGATGCTGAAGTGAATGTGCCCCTAGCGTTTCCTGAGCTTTGTGTGCTTAATCACCTTGGGGACATGCTAAATTGATACAGCTTTCAGAAGGCATACTGTTGAACTTCTCTTTTAGGCATATAATCATAGCTTTTTGTTAAAGCTGTTAACAAGAAGGTGTGTTTTCTGTTCTCCTTTTGTTCAGGGTGTAGTTGGCCTGCTCCGTAAGGAGCAGTGAAATGAGAAGGGAGACACTGATCATGCGTGCACCCAAATCTGTCCCAGGCCCCTAGCAGAAGTAGTGCACATCACTTGTGCCAACTTCTGCCTTTCAGTCAGTCTCAGCTTAAAAGCAAGGCTTTAAAGTAAGACTTAGCTCTTCTGCTGCAAGCTGGGACTTCATTGTGTTTGGATTTGGAAGCAAATCCCCTGACTGTGTGCAGCAAAACCGCCATGCAAACCGAACGGGATGCCTTGCAGAGGATGCGAAGCTGGAAACTGCTCCAAATGCTCTCCAGTGCTGAAGAGAGACATTGTTCTGAGTCAGCTGGTGGGCTGCACTGCCACGGGCTCCTCCAACATGCACCCACCACATGTGCGTGAGAAGAGAGCTCTCCAGCCACCCAGACTCCCTGTGACACCCTGAAGTGGCTCTGCTGATGTATAAATGCCCAGCACCTTATCTGCCGGCCACAGCTTCTCCTCATGCCTCCGCTGCTCCTTTGTTTTGCATGCAGACTTTTCTTGGCCTTCCCCTTTGCCTCTTCAAAAGTTTTTTTTCTTTTAAAGATTCCTTTTCTGGCTTCCCACTTTATCCTTTTTTCCGTGTTTTCTGTTCATCCTTCAGCCTCTTGGAGGTCCCTAATGGGGCATTGCTGCTCAGTAATTTGTTCTCTGAGAACCCTGAAAGCTTTCCTGGTGGTAGCGTGATCCAAGGGCAGTATCGGGAGGCTGCTTAATCCCCTGGCTCCTGCTGGCGGGAGCGCTGGCAGTCAGCAGCATGTGAAATCCTAGCGCGGGAGGGTGGTGGTGTGATTCAGCCTGCCCCAACGAGCTCATCCACCAGGTGGTAGCGGAGGGAGGTTGTGATGCTCCATGGTGTGAGAGCCGCTCTCCTCGACACTGGAGCGTGATCCCAAAGCTTCAGGTGACGATGACAGAGCTGTGGTGCACATGGCAGGAGGCCCCTCTGGGTAGAATAGAATAGAAAAGTTCAGGTGGAAGGGACCTGCAAAGATCATCGAGCCCAACTGCCTGAGCACTTCAGGGCTAACCAAAAGTTAAAGCATATTAATGAGGGAGTTATCCAAATACCTCTTGAACACTGCCAGGCGTGGAGCATCAGCCACCTTGCTAGGAAGCCTCTTCCAGTGTTTGATCGCTTCCATTTCCAACTCCTCAGGAGCTGCAGAGAGCAATGAGGTTGCCCCTTGGATCCGACAGCTCCACTCCCACATGGGTTCTCCTGAGGACCACAAGGTTCTGCTCCTCTGAGTTGTTTTCTGGACTCATGGTCCCCAGTCAGCCGTGGGCTGGGAGCTGCAGCAACCAGGGCTCCTGCAGTCTTTGTGTAGATCCTGCTCCTTGGCCAAAGGGAGTCGAGGGAGGTGGCTTTCAGCTTGTGCAAGCCGTCTCTCAACGGCTCTTGTAGCATCAGGATCCACATTTTCGCTGACAACACCTGGTGGTGGATGCTGTCTGTGCTCAGCAGAGGCCCGGGCAGCTGGCTCCTTGCTGTTGCTGAGAAATAGCACAAGCGGCGGCAGAAGCAGTGAGTCGGTGTTGGAGCCCTTTGGGCGACGGTGGCAGGGGGATGGAGGCAGAGAGCTGCAGAGGGATGCCCGGGGCGGCTGGCGAGGAGGCTCTGTGGCCCGCCTGGCTTGCTGAAGTCTTTCTGCAGGGAAAGGTTAAAACAAATGCTCTGATCGCAGGCTTTTTGCTGCTTGCTTAAAAATGGTTAGAAAAAATTCCCCCCAACATTCATGTAAAACTATTTTGACTTCTGTTTTAGAAGCTGTGGTAGGACTGAAGCAGCTCGTGCTTTGTAGTTCTCGAAAGCGGTGCTCCTGATTTCCTTTAGAGTGGCTCTAGTCAAATTGTGCAGTAGGATGTGACAATGCACGTCTAGAAGGGCTTTTTCCTTCCTGAATGACTAGCAGCTCCTCCAAACCAAAGCTCGTGTGCCTGTTCACTGCCATTACTGCTTTGCCTGATCCTTCAGTTTGGAAACCTCTTTCACCTCTCTCTGAGGGGAGAGGAGAGCAGGAAGTGGAGAGTTGAACTTCCATCGCTGTAAAGACTCTTTCCTCTGTGGGATGTGCCTCTTGCTTCCCATCACCCCAGTTGTTCTTGGAGGGGGAGAACTGTAAAGAGCTCCTTGGCATTGCTGCCTCCAGCCTTGTCAGCACAGGGTCTGAAATGATGAAGCTCCCTGGGTTTTCAGGGGAAATCATGGGAAATGCCAGAGGTTTTTTTTTTTTCCTTGAGGAGAGAGCCACAAGATGGATCCACGTAGTTCCAGGAGCTCCCATGCTTGACATCTCCCTCCCTTTGTCTTAAAACATCTGCAAGCAGAGCTGCTGGAGACCCACTATCAAGGTGGAAAGACCTGCAATGTCACTGTTCTCCCATTCAGGACGTGTGCAACCCTCCAACTGACCTCCAGTCTGCCTCTCTTCTTTTGAACTTAAATCAGAGAGGTCTATGCCGAAGTTAATTGCAATCTGAGTGAACAGAAGGGTTTTGCTATTTTTCTTTGGTGGTTTTTGAATCCAGCGCTTCACTGTTTTGAGAAAAAAATCTATGTGCTGTTTTGTGCAGTGTTACCCACAGTTTTCACTTACAGCCTAGCAGAAATGAGGTTAAGCCACTCATTTATTGGACTTTTCATCTTCCCTGGCTATGTGTTCGTGCTTGTTTTCGTGCCTGAGAAAGCGTGTGGTATTTTCCACGGTTGTTTTTTTTTTTCCAGGTCACCAGTTGGGAAATGCTGTTCTCGATGAGCAGCATGCGTTTTGGATTTTGTTAAGTCTGAGTCAGTGCAAAGAGGTTGTAGGAACACAACCTGTGTTCTCTTCAGGTTGCTGAGTGTGCACCTGTGTACCAGATACCACAGTGCTCCATGAGGAGCATGTTTCCTGTGCTTTGTGAAAAGAGATTTTTTTTGCCTTCCTTCCCAATTTTAAGTTGTTGACCCTGGGAAGACAAGTTTTGAGAGCCTGAGAAAGCACAAGACCCCAGGAAACATCCTTGTCTCTAAATTGGAGAGACATGGATTTCATGGATGGACCACTCAGTGGATAAGGAATAGGCTGGATGGTTGCACTCAGAGCTGTAGTAAATGGCTCGATGTCCAGGTGCTGAGCACTCCAGTAATCTTTTCCAGTATTTCTGCCTGCGTTCAAGACATCGGTGAGCCACACCTGACCAGTCTTGGCAACAATAATAATAATAATTGGTGTCTAAGTGGAGACCAGTGATGAGTGGTGTTCCCCAGGGGTCGGTACTGGGACTGGCACTATTTAACATCCTTGCCGACGACGTGGAAGTGGGATCGAGTGCACCCTCAGCAAGCTTGCTGATGACACCAAGCTGCGTGGTGCGGTTGGCACACTGGAGGGCAGGGATGCCGGGTCCCAGAGGGACCTGGACAGGTTTGAGAGGTGGGCCCGTGCCAACCCCATGCAGTTCAACAAGGCCAAGTGCAAGGTCCTGCACCCAGGTCGGGGCAATCCCAAGCCCAAATACAGGCTGGGCGGAGAATGGATTGAGAGCAGCCCTAAGGAGAAGGGTTTGGGGGTGGGGGTTGATGCGAAGTTCAACATGAGCCGGCAACGTGCGCTTGCAGCCCAGAAAGCCAACCGCATCCTGGGCTGCACCACAAGCAGCGTGGGCAGCAGGGCGAGGGAGGGGACTGTCCCCCTCTGCTCCGCTCTCGTGAGACCCCCACCTGCAGGGCTGCGTTCAGCTCTGGGGCCCCCAGCACAAGGACATGGACCTGTTGGAGCGGGTCCACAGGAGGCCACGAGGATGCTCAGGGCTGGAGCAGCTCTGCTATGGAGACGGGCTGAGAGAGCTGGGGTTGTTCAGCCTGGAGAAGAGAAGGCTCTGGGGAGACCTAACAGCGGCCTCCCAGTTCCTAAAGGGGGCTGCAGGGAAGCTGGGGAGGGACTCTCTGTCAGGGAGTGAAGTGACAGGACAAGGGGCAACAGCTTTAAACTAAGAGAGGGCAGATTTACATATAAGAAGTTCTTCACTGTGAGGGTGCTGAGGCCCTGGCACAGGCTGCCCAGAGAAGCTGTGGGTGCCCCATCCCTGGAGGTGCTCAAGGCCAGGCTGGATGGGGCTTTGGGCAGCCTGGGCTGGCGGGAGGTGTCCCTGCCCATGGCAGAGGCTGGGCCTGGATGGGCTTTAAGGTGCCTTGCAACCCAAACCATTCTGTGGTTCCACGATCAGAATGGTTTAGAAAAGTTTATTGCATGAAGAAGTTAAATTGTCAGCAGTGAGATACTGGAGTCTTGCCCAGTAAAGCATGGCCAGAAGATTCCTCCCGTGGTGTCCTCAAGCTTTTCTCCTAGCGTCTTTGCTGTGGAGCCTCTGTGCTGAGCCACGGCGATCCCCCGATGCTCGTTGGAATGCTCAGGCTTGCCGATCATGTTAACCTTCCTTGTGTTTTTTCTTTTTACAGAGCTGACCCTGAACCCACCAGAAGGGATAGTAGCAGGTGAGGAGCTGAGCAGAGTTTGTTTGTGCACTGTTAAGTTGGAGCCTTCCCTTCTGGTAGCTCTAAGCGTTGGTTTTTTTTTTTTTTTTTCCTTTATAGGTCCTATGAATGAAGAAAACTTCTTTGAGTGGGAAGCTCTGATTATGTGAGTTAATACTGCTTCGTATCTGAAGTCAGCACTTGTACTCTATGATTACCTCCTAGGAGAACAAGAATGTTAAAAAAGAAAAAAAAATCTTACTAGTTTTGCATAACATTGACCTTGGCCTGTCGTTGGCTGGGAACTTCTTTTCTGATCCAAACTGGGAATTACATTTAGAATTTGAACAGTGTGTCAGAGGCAGCATGGGCTTAAGTGGTGATTTGTTGTACAGGTGTCATAATAAGAAACACTTGGCATGTGTAACTTGCAAATTTTACAGGAGTCATCACTTGGGCTCCACTGGATATGTGGTGTATATACAAACACTGTAGGAAACCATAAATTGCTTGTAGATCACACAAACCTGTCGGGAACGTTGCTCAACTGCAAATACAGGGCAGGTTTTCTCACGTTTAAGTGGAGCAAAACAGGCGGATTATCAGTGATAGGAGAAAAAAATCACTTTCTAAAATTAGTTTACTTATTATACAAATTTCTTTTAGGAAAAATGAAAGAGAATTAATTGGAGAAAGCATTCAAATTTTAAAAAAACAAAAACAAAAACCAAAAAACAACACTTTATAAGTGTTTTAAAATTTGTTAAATTTCATGAATTGGCTGCTGTTGAAAAGATGTTGGGTGCAGTGGTTCCATGTAGAAACTCTTCTGTTGGTGAATAGCTCTGATCGCTACCCATTGTGTTTGGGGGGAGTGACAAAGACTTCTTCACCAAGCTGCACCCTCCTCCTGCTCCTAGAAGCACCCGGCCCCGGCTGAGGGAAAGCTAACCACTGGCTCTTACTGGAGGACACCAGCAGGGTGCCGATGGAGCAGGTCATGGCCACGTCCCCGCTGGGCTCCAGGCAGGCTCTCAGTACCACCCCTCGTGCTGGGTTAGCCGATTCCCAGTCACTTAGAGTGTGTTGTCTAAGGGTGAAAAAGGAGCTTTCCGTGTCCTGGGAGCAGGCACACAAGCAATGCAAAAGCCTTTCAAGCTGTAGTGTATCACCTGCTCTGCACAAGTGCGCTGCATGGGTGAGCCTACTTGCTGGCGAGTGTGAGGCTCTGAGTTATTTTAGGTAAATGGAGATTTGGATTATCACTACTTGTTTGCAAGATTGACATGAAGGGTTGGTAAATGCCTCTGCTTATTGCCGCAGTACATCCTGTGATGCACGGGTCGCCCTTCCTGTTAGCTCAGTCCCCTGAAGGTAAACACCGCTTGTGGAAACCAGTAGCTTATTGCAGCCCAAATCTTCTGTGTTAGGCAACTACTTAAGCTTTCTCTTCTTTCTATAAGTGGGAGGGTTATCAGTTTTCTAAAACAATCGTTTTGTAATGTACCTAGTTTCAGTTCAGAAAGTTGTGCATTGCTTGGAGTTTAGAAATCCCAGAGGATTTAATGCACTTCTTGGAATTTGGAAGGAATTCCTGTCTATCAATACGTTGTAGTAGCAGAGATTTTGTGGTTGATGAGAGCTTTTATGAGGACACAGAAGTACTTTTGTATTTGATTCATGACCCAGAAAATATTTTTTTCTGATGTTTCCCATAACAAATTCTTAAACAACAGAGGAGCTGCTTGCAAACTTGAAAGCCCTTTAAAGTGCTGAGTGTTGAGCTTCAGCTCTTTGTCAGCGCAAAATGAGAGGTGGAGGTGCTTTTGGTTTCTGTATTGTGTGTGTGTCATAATAAAATTGTTTTAAGATCTGCTAAATTCTGAAGCTGTGGTACAATAGAAACATGTTTACCCTAAACATGTTGGGTTACTTTCATCTCTTTACAAAACTCTAGTAGTAAAAATGTTGGAGTACATTTGGAAAGCAAGCTAAATGACTTGTTTTTGTTTGGCTGTGATAATCTTCTTGAATGTTTTGTAATCTCAACTGTGCTGTGTGAGACTGTGGGATTGAAAGAAGTGCAGATGAGGTAATTAAAGTAAGATTGACTTTAAATTTGAGACAGATGAAACACAAAAGGTAGGTAAGTAGCGTAATAATGAGAAAGAGAACAGAATACTTTTTTTTCTTCTTTCCACCCAGTTTCTATAAAGCTAGAGTGCATCATCACAAGTAGATACGGGGAGGGGGGACGGGACTTAACAGGGAACAGACATCACCTATCAATCCAGAGGTGGGCTGGGTAATGTTACAGGATTGATGTAAGAGCTTGGCTCAGAGATTTAGAAAAAAAAAAAAAAGCCTTTTAAAATAATGGTAATAATAATTTGTATTTCCGGTGTTCTTGCCTGCAGCAGCAGTGCTGAATAAATGTTAAGCATAGATGTTAAGTCTGCATTGACATGACCGAATGATAGAACAGTTATTATGCTTATGTATTAGATCGAGAAGAGAAAATACAATGTGATAATTTTTCTGAATAGTGAAGGGTTAGAGCCTGGTGTTAAACACACTCTTTTGACAAGACATAAAACAGTTGCTGAATTAGAGTATTTACAAAAACTAAATCTTTGCAACAGGGTGACTTATTCATGATGATAAATAGCCCCAGCATGTCAAGAGGGTTTATCATAATACTGCTCAATATCTTACTGCTGTGTGAGGTCCAACAGGCTCCATTGTGCTCTGCAAGCTCATGAAGTTAACATTTCAAGACCAAGTTTTATCCTCTTTGGTTGGCATATCAAGGCGTGTGTTCATATTAAAGTTTAAAAGTTTATCCCCAAAGACACAAAAATACATAATTGTTAAGAGCTTTGTTAGCCTAAAGATTGCTTAAAAAAGAAATTGTATAAATTGAAGCAAACTTATAAAAAACTTGCCTTGAAAGGTAATTAGATCTGTAACTATGCTTATGACTTTTGTTTTGTTTAGCATGGAATTCCCCTTGTCGGCATCTGACGACTGGGTTTTGGTCTTTTTCTAGCTTCTTTTTACAAATAAGAAGCCATTTGCAAATGTGCTTGAAACCATGGTTATAGAATTAATTGTCCTTTTCAATTTGCTTTTCCCTCCTATTTTGGCAGACACTGCCATTGTGTTTTTTCCCCTTGCCTAAGTGACATCGAGCTCACAGAGTTCAGAGTTTCTTATTTTCATGTTATGTCAACGGAGTTGTTCATAACGTGATTTTCTCTGTGTTGGAGTCAGCACCCTTATATTTAGCACTGACACTGCAGGAATAATGTAATTTTTTGTTAGCTTCTTGAATTCGTATGGATGTCTTTGCCATAGCTGCTTGGAACAAGACAGAATATGAAAGAAACAAATGTGTGAACAGGACAAAAAGGGCTGATGAGCTCACCGTGCACAGCGACTGAGCCAGGAGGTAACCTGCATGGGTGCCCACTGCCCTCAAAGTTTCCTCTGCCCTTAACTGAACGTTACTCTCAGTTCCTGCTGCATTTTAGTGGCTAGTGTGATGTAGGTGAACTGCTGTGGTGGCTGGGAAGGCGCCGGGTTTTGCACTACAGAAGCTTAGAAGTTGCTTTGTGATCCTTTAGGCTGAGGAGGACTCGGTGAATTCAGTGTCAATCGCGCGCGACTGCTTGGATCCTTGCCTGGGCTTTGCGCAAGTCCTCAGCATCTCCCACGCAGCCAAACGGTCTGGGTGCCTAGTGAGTCCTGCAGTGCCGCGCGTGTAGTGGCTGGAGGAGAAATGATGCCCAGTCCCAGTGCTTTAGCGAGGTTTGCAGAGTAGCATCGGGGCGGGGGGAGGATGCAGAATGTACAGAGTCTTTGTTTGAGCAGGTTTAGGATGAGGTATTTCTTTATGTCTCAAGCCTGTGCAGAATAAGTGTCCTTCGCGTGCAGATGGTTAGTGATAGCAGGTGCTTTTTCCTTGGGAGGGGGTCAGGGGGGAGATGTATGGCAACCGCTTAAGGCGATGCGTGTTTGATATGCTGGACTGTTGGCTCAGTGCTCTTTGCTCAGAGGGAAGGATGCCACCGCCGCTTGGTCTGGGCTTTTCCTGGGGGAATCCTAATCAGCTGCTCAGCAGTCAGGACTCCGACTGGTGTAGCAGCTTGGAGGAAATCATAGCATAAGGCACGGAGGCTTTGAAATCTTTACAGAGCAGGTGGTGTGACTGCAAAAGGTGCTGTGCTTTTTACCTTGCTGGCCCTGGTGAAGTCCTTGTTGAACTGAAGTGGTGCTGTCCAGTTTAAATGTTGCGGCCTCCTGAGTGCTGTGTAGTTGCAAATGCTGTCTTGGATTAACTTTAATAATTTCTTTGAAGTTGATCCTGGCAGCAATGAATGGCTAAAACAAAAGCAGTTTGCTCACTTAATACAGGGCCTAAAACGAAGCATGTTGGGTTAACGTATTTGACGGAAGAACCCTTAAGGCTGTGTTTGCTCTCAAAACAGAACATAAGACGCCCACCAGATTTTCAATGCGTGTATGTACATACTCTTAGAAGTTCAACAATAAGCCTTTAAAATGCAGCTGGAATTAAAATGCTCATGAAAAAATGCATTCATTTTACCCTCAGATGCGAATAATGAATCCTGACTAAATTTAGCGAAAAGACCAGAGAGGGAACATAAGCGGTTGGGATGGTTTAGCTTCCATTCTACGTTGCTGCATTTCTCTAATCTTACCTGCTAGTGTCAAGAAGCGGGTTAAAGCACTTAGGTCTTGTGTTTATCTACCAGCCAAGTCTTTTGAATCCCAAAGTTTAACGGAGTGACTCTCCTTAGGGCTTTAGGTTTTGCTAGTCTCACTTTTCTTTTTCTGTAGGTTACCGATGCAATCTGAGCTGTAAGGAGTCTTTGACCGTTTGGCTTTGAAATTTTATGTTCCTTCTGGCATGGAGAGTGTGTTTGAGGGTTGGGAGGTGGAGGCATGAATATATTCGTAAACCTTATTTCCCAGACAATATAATCCTTGCTTGAAAAGCTTTCAACTAACTGCATGAGGTTTCCTTGGCTAAGATTTTAAGTGACGAAGCTTGTTTCGTGATCTTTCCAGTCAGGGGAGATTGTGTTTGTTTTATAACTTCCAGATGGTTCATCAAGTTTGAATAAATCATGTCAAATAAAGTCTTTTGCTTACCTTCCAAAAATGTTTTGTGTAGAGAGGGTAAAATAATTGTCTTTATATTCTCACTTGATTGCACTTTGAACTAGATGATGAACAAAATAAGGAAATGTTTCTACAGGAACCTTGATGAAGTTATTTGTTCTTAGTGTACATTTGAGGGAGTGAAAACTAAATACCTTACGTCTGTAAAGAAACCGTTTATCCTGCATCTAGCAGTTATGGTCCCTGGGCTGTATTTTTATTTTTACAAAACATTGCTGTATTTTTTTGCATCAGATAGCGATAGGTGTGTGTGTGGTTATGCTCGATACTGGCAATTTGAATCCTCTTAGGTTTTATAAATTCTTTTTGAGCTGCAGCCTTTGACATCTCTCTCTGTGCAGCATAGCAGTATCTTCAAAGACACAGGAGTCCCACACCTGCCTCTGCTTTCTCTTGACGTGCAGACACTCAAATCCTGGAACATGCCTTGGAGCCAGATACTCCAATTATAGCCAGACACACCCTGCTAATTAAGCAGTGTTGTGACCTTCCTAGTAATTTAGTGTGCAAGCTTTGATTTTTTTTTTTTCCCCTTCCCTCCCAAACCCCATATTTGGATTTAAGTTTATGAGGTGTGAGGTGAGAGTGTTTTAACTCTTAGTGTTCTGGAGAAGATGATATAATCCAAACCTAAGATGTCTCGTTAGATAAGAATATGGGTGAAAGAAATATTTCAAACTCTGATAAATAGCTTTTTATCTGTTTCTAGGGGTCCTGAAGACACCTGTTTCGAGTACGGGGTTTTCCCTGCTATTCTGAGCTTTCCACTCGACTATCCGTTAAGTCCTCCGAAGATGAGGTTCACGTGCGAGATGTTCCATCCAAACAGTGAGTCTGATGCAGCAGGACATACGGGGGGAATGGGTTGCTTTTGCACCTTAAAGAATCAACTTTTGCAGTGGGAGAGCTGGCATCCTTACCAAGAGTCATACCCTCCTTTCCAATCTTGCAGGAGAAGTGTTCAGCTATACAGCAATTTTGTGCTTTCTTAGGGTTGCTGTCTCTTTATCACATTAATCCTTATATACTTCTGGTGATAAACAGTCCAGTAAAGATTCCAGCAATTTCACTGCCTTGGAGATCATTTCAGGAATACTTGTAACTATTGCATAAATAGTCTAAAGATAAATGTTTTGCACATGATGAGAGATTTAGTAAAATAATACAGACTTTTTCCAGTATTGCACTGTGGCTTGTATTTAAGTAGTTTTGTGTTATTTTAACAAGTGAAAAGTTGTTCATATTGACCAAAGTTTGGATGCAGCTTTAGTTGGTAGCATGGCTTTTTTCCAATTAAGTCAAGGGCTTAGTAAGTCTCTGATGTGATCTTCTGGAAGTCCAGGGTGCTCTGTCCAAGCAGCTGGCACATTTGCAGACCTTTAATATTAAAGACTTTGGCCTTTTTGCTGCAGTTCTAGCGCTGACTGTGACTCAGCCGCATTTCCCTTAGGACTTCAGTAGAAGGAATTGAAGTAACAATGGCTATAACTTACAACATTTTGCCTTGGACAGGTAAAAACCTTAAAGCTCCCTTTCACAGCCCACAGCACTACCTTCTGGAGTCAGCCTTGGCATTTGTTGTAAAATTATTACTTACTACGTCTGCTAAATCACCATGGTTTGTGTAAAGATTGTTTATCGTCATCCAGACTTGATGGGCTGGGTCTGTGTTCTAGGCTATTAAGTCTCTGCCCCTTGAGAGCAATAAAAGGCAAATGCTGCCCTCCTGCCTAGTGTTTCCTTCTCAGCTGACATTCCTGTACTTGTACGACACAGGTCTTGATCTCAGCTGGAAATCTATTTATTTCATACTATTCCAAGAAATTTTGCAATTTCTTGAAGTTCCTCTTTTCTCCCTTTCTCAAAACACTACTGACAAATTCTTGCCTGTTTAGTCCACAAACGAGCCCATCTTTTTGTTCTCGTGTGGGCACATACCTATTTACATGTCACAGTGCGGAACTGTGCAAAGTGCCCGAGGCAGATTAATGTTACCTCTGTAGCTCCAACGTCTGCAGCAGCTGTCGGCACATGGGAATCAGTATGGCCACATCAGCGTGTTGCTGCAGCTGGACTAATTCACCCAGACTTCCTGGTGGGACTGGTCCGTGTCCATGCAATAGTCTGCAGCTCCAACTCTGGGCTTGGCTTGAGAATCTCTGCTTGGAGCTGCTTTGTATGCGCAGCCTGCATCATAGCCAGGAGGGGTGGGGTGCGGAGGAGCCCAAACAGCCTGACTCTCATCTGTTACAGAGTGGCTCAACCTACACATGGGCTTCCTCTGTCGGGTTAACTGGAACATATGGGATGTTCGGTTATCAGCTCTTTCAAGTCCTGTTACTCTGGGTCATGTTAATTGAAATTTAAGATCACCAGAAGTAGACATTTGAATCTTCTCAGGTGGGATTGTGGTGGTCTGGTAATACCCAGAAAGGCTGTAGAAATGGGTGGCCATGCTTTCTGTTCCTTAAATGGTTACTCCTCCACCTGTGAGAAATTGCAAGGAAATTGTTTAAAAAGTCTGCTATGTTCCACTGGCTTTGCAGTTTTATGTTATATACAAGGGGAATTGAGACACCACAGAACTGTTGTCTCTTAAAATAAATTTATGTTCATGGTTGCTTTGGCAAAGATAACTTCAAAGCAACAATTAATGGAGAATCTTGCATTAGCATTTAGTAACAAAGTGGGAGATGTGTATGTCCCTACTGGAATCACTCTTTTCAGTCTTGACTATGCCACTGTCATCCAACTGCTTTAAAAGAGATATTGCATAAAAACACAAGAGCACCTTACAGGTGAAATACTTTCTGCCAATGTGTTCCTAACTTGCAGGGAGAAGTGCTGATTCAGCACGTGCTGTTTCAGTCTCTTCCAGCTATGGCTAGACCAGCTCTAGTCCTCAGCCTGGGGCTGCAGGAGGGGATGTAAATACCATAAGCCTTCCAAAGTACTTACACGTTCCAGGCTTGTACAGACATTAGCTGGGTGAATGGGAGGAACTGGAAACGAGGGCAACTGCTTCCAGTGGTCATTCACTTGTTTTGTTTGCCTGGCAATGGCACAGGTTTGGTCACCAGAGGAACAGAAGCACTGAAAGTACCAGGGTAAAGCTGTAATTCATTGGGATGCTGCAGAATCCGACCGCATTTCTAAAACTGCATTTCAAACTCCTTTGACTTTGTTGCCTGTTCAATCTCTCTTTGGCCTCATTATCGAGTCAGTGGAGTCCAGTGTCTGAGAAGACTTGTATGAGGCAGATGCTTTGTTTAGGTTAACTGTGGGAGGGGAAGATGCCAGCATCCTTAGCTGATAGGTTACTTTTCTTACATGCCACTTTCATTCAGCTGAGCTTTAAGCAAAAAGTGCAAAAAAGTGGTGTGAACCCTTCTGGTTGCACCTGAGTACTGTTCAAAATAAGAGGAATTATTTCATTTGTAGCATACAACTTTTGTCTCCCTGCTGCAGTGGAGCAAGTTTGCTTAATTCTTTTTTACAGACATGGTCCAGTGGAGGACTCCAACATACATTCAGTGCTGTATGACTGTTACCCTTTAATTTAAATAGGACTAGTTGCCTACGTGGAGCGATGTCTGTGCATTAATACTTGGCTTGTTCCACCAGACTGCAGCTCTTATTTTTTCCAAGGAGCCTCTTACTGGTTAGTAAGTGATCTGAGTGCTCCCAGCAAGCTTTTCTTTGGGAAGATGACCCAAGTTTGTAAATTTGTTTAAAGGAAGTTTTTGCTAGATTTTTGTCTCCCAGGTTTTGTGTCACCTTGCCTTTGTAAAAGAAAATTTAAAACTGGATTTAGTATCAGTCACACGAAGGCAAAGTCCAAACATTCATCTGTGCTAAAGATCTGGAGAAGCCAAATGTTTCCTTGGAGTAACAATCAATCCCCTGTACTTCTTGCACAGTTTACCCAGACGGGAGAGTTTGCATCTCTATTCTTCACGCTCCTGGGGATGACCCTATGGGATATGAGAGCAGCGCTGAGCGGTGGAGTCCTGTGCAGAGTGTGGAAAAGATCCTCTTGTCAGTTGTTAGCATGCTGGCAGGTAAGGATTGGTGTTTTAGTAGCAGTAGCTCAGGTAGCTTCTCGTTACTACATAGCCAGAGCTTCCACTTGCTTTTTGATGTTAAGTGGACAAAAGCCACTTAACTGCTCGGCAGCAACCAGAGTACTTGAAGCCCTCATATTTATTTATTAATAAACCAATTCTTGTAAAATGATTGGAAAAAAATAAGACTGAATTAGTAAACAGGTGTTTCCAGCTTTGTAGCAACTGCGTAGCATTCCTTCTGGGTCAGCAGCAACCAAGCACAGGGTGATGGTCAGGCGGTGGGTCCTGAGGTTCAGCTTCTCCTACGCAAAGCCTTTATGGATTTGGCGTTAGCAGCTGAAGGGTTACCAGCCAGATCAAATCAGTATGATAAACAGGAGTCCATGGCCTCTGTGATTCACCAGTCAGCTCCCTCTATTTCTGTTTGTTAGTTTCCTAACCTGGGAAATGTACCCCATTCTGCCATTTCTGATATAAAGGAAGCCTTCCTGAGAAGAGGGGTGTGGTGAAAACGTTTTGTGCAGCCTCTGAAGCGGCTTTCCCTAAATCCAGCAAGGGCTGTGGATCAGATCTCTCTTGTACATCTCCCTGAAAGATGGACCTTTTTCCACATTGTGGACAGAGCCACTGAACTGCCTGAAAAGGGCAGAAGTGTGTCCCTGAGAATCAGTTTCAAATGGTGAAGATTTAGTTTTTAGAAGCAGCAAAGCTAAACAAAGAGCAAGCAAAAGATTCTTAAATGTGACTGTGTCCTCTTCAGAATAGTAACCTGCTGTTAGGAAGCTGTCCAGAGACCAGTACCTTGCTGGGCCTCCTGTGGCTTCCAAGAACATGGCTTGTGGTACAGTCTTTCCTGCTTTACTGGGGAATCATCCAGTCTCTCTTGTTCCCTGATGGTGCATCCTATTTTTCCCTTGGCTTTTGGAGGAATGAGTCTAAAACAGCAATTGTCAGCTTCTTCTAGGCTGCTGGCAAGTTCTCAGCTGCGGCTCTGCCGATAGTGCAAACCTGAGCTTACCAAACTGGGTGACTTGCACATCTTCTGTCCCGACTACTGGGTTTTAAGGGTGGATCATCAGCATTATGTTGAGAAAAACATGAGGCCAAGATGTCTGCTGTGAACTGGATTGTGTTGGATTTGGACTAGGATGTGAAGCAAAGTGGGTAGAGTATGTTCCGAGTGACTTGTGTAATCCTGTGACAGTTGTCCTGTATGCTGACCACAAACCTGATAAATCCAATGCCTCAGCTTGCCTCTGTACAAAAAGAAATGTTTGAGTCACAGGGTCTTAGTGTACTTTGTAAAGCACTCTGAAATCCTCAGATGAAAGATGTTGCAGAAATGAAAGCATTTTATGGTGGTTTTATTTTTTTTAATAGAACAAACCATCCAAAAGAGTGACAGAGCCTGTTTGGGTGGCCTGCTTGGTGAGGGCTTTGTGTCTGTGAAGCCGCAGAACCAGAAAAAATATTTTGCAGGGAGCACTGTGCAGTTTTAAAAACCCTGGACAACGCTGCTGGTGACACATTATGTTACTCCATGTGCGTGCTGGTGCTCAGCTGCCGAGAGCATAAGCAAAATAAAAGTCTTTCTCCTCTGCCACTTGTTTTTTGCCTAAGGTCTACCTTGATATGATAGTCTCTTGTGATCATTTAAATGAGAACTGTTTGGGAATCCAGCAGCTGTGGCTGGATTTCCTTTGATGGTGTTTCAGCAAACCCAAGCAGGGGAAGTGTGCCAGAGCCACAGGAAAGTGGCAGTGCAGAGGCATTGTTGAAGAAGTGAGAGGGTCTTGCTCAGTTGCCTGCCTGCCCACCTACCTTTCTGTATTTTCGTTTCAGAGCCAAACGATGAAAGTGGAGCCAATGTAGATGCCTCCAAGATGTGGCGGGAAGACAGAGAACAATTTAACAAAATTGCCAAGCAAATTGTGCAGAAGTCACTTGGACTTTAAGCTCACAAAAAGACTGAAATGTTTTTGTATTTCCCTCCACCTGAAAAAGAGCAGTGCTCAGTGCTGGTACCAAAAAGGAAAACTTTGCAAAAACTATTGGCCTAGTTCTTCTTATCCTTCATTATTTATTTACCATCTCTTTTCTGCTTCTGCTGCTCCAGAGAAGCCTCTAGTTTGCTCACTAAATTGTGTGGGAAAGGGATTTATTGCTAGGAAAAAATATGGGGGCAATGCTATTTCAAAGACTTTTTGTTGCTACCTCACTTCATTGTATGGAAAGCTTGGAGACTTCACAATCTGCAGTTCACTATTATCAATCTGCTCTTTGAGAACAGCACTGTTTTAGATCACCTGCTGGAAGAATTAGTTTTAAATTTGTATAGGTAGTGGTGCATCCGGAGCACCAGTAGACAGAAAATAATCTCTCAGTTTTATGATACTTGCTAAGCTGAAGACAGCATTTGCAGTCAGAACTGTTTTTGAACTTCTTATGATTAAGAAGAGAGGCTGTAAGACAGGGTTATAGTCAGAATGGTTTAACATAGAAAGCGGTTTTGCACCATGTAGCTTTAAGAGAAGATCTAGGTGGTTGTTAGCAGTGACTGGCTAGTGGTCTAGAATAGGCTGGTATTCCTGCGTTACACTGTGAATTTGTATCGAGCCTTTGAGTCAGCGTTTTCTTGGAAGAAATCCCAAGAACTACTTTATTGCTCGTTAAAGACATGGGACGTAAACTTTACATTCAATTAGAGGTGCAAGATGTAAAGACTGAATTCTTAAACACGTTGGTCAGGTTCACCATGGGCTAGGTAGGTCATCTGCAGCCTGAAAATTCAGCGGGAATGTGCCCGCTCCACTGGGAATGTAGAACATCTCTACAATTATGTCAGCTCATCCCCTGTTGACATTTGGATGCTCAGAAAATTAGGCACTACTGGCTTTTGCCGTTACAGCCCAGGTCACCCACTTTTCAGGTGAACGAGCCTTCGCTAACTAACGTGATGAATTTTGTAAAATTAACTGTAACACTTCTTTATGCTGCCTGCTCTTGTGTATTTAAATAGGAGACAGAGAAAACCTCAGCTGTGTTTTCTAGAGAATGGTAAGATGCTTGTTTAAAACTGCTGTAGCCGACTTCTGGAGTGGAGGGTGCGGGAAATGCCAGCTGCGATCATTTGTAAAACTGCTTAGGGGCTGCTGGTGACCTTTGTACTTCGCAAGTGAATCTCTTTAAGTCCAAATCTTCTCCAATTTATTACAAGCAATAACAAGCCCATTGATAGAATATGGAATCAAATTTTGCTGGCTGCTTTAAATGGGATAAATTTGCGAAGGGCTTTTTTTCTAGAAGTGTGTGATGTGGGAGTTACGCTGTGTGGAAAGCTTTACAGAGGTGATTGTGTGCATGTGTGTGTGTAGAACTTGTCAATATTTACGTTTTGCTGTCCATGCTGCATATTCACGTGCTGCGGATCACAGTATGCCATCTTTCTGCACCTTTGAAGAGTTTGTGTTGCTATAACTTGCTGAGCTTACCTCTCTGTACCTCTTCTCGCTTTGGTGTAAGGGTGGGAGGAGGACCCAACATAATTGGGAGCAGAGATGATGAAATAGTATTGTACCTAACTAGTATTTCAAGGCATACAGGAAAATGTAGCATTTATATGCAAAGTGAGAGAGTTTTTTTTGAATTGTAATAGGTGAAGTGTAGCTCCTAGGAGTACCTCAGCCGCTTTTGGAAACAGCGCTGGAGAGCTGTGTGCACCACATAGCAAACGATGCATTCAGCAGACATGGCGAAACTGGGCTCTTTTTAAGTACAGAGTATTTTATTCATGTGTGCTCGCTCATTCTCTTTATTTTAGAGTGGGATTTAATCTGTATACTGAAAATAAAGTGATTGTATTTTTTCCTTTCAAAAATGTATGCCACTATTTCAGTAGGTGTTTTTTGTGGGTAAACAACTGGTCGAGAGAGTCCAGTTCTGATGTGGGCCAATGGAGTGGAAGTGTTTATTGTAATGCAAGAAAAACACCAGGGATGCTTTAGGGAAGAGGAAGACTTGACACAGTTGCTTGGGCTGTCCAGGCAAGTATCTTGTCTCTACTGATGGCGATCACTTGATATTTCAAACAAAACTATAAAAGTCTGGCAGCCAGCAGATGTGATTGTTTGCTTCTTACAAAGGTCTTGTTATGATCTGTGTCTGGCCTTAGACAGATGTCTGTGTGTCTTGTTATGGCAACAGGTGAATCATGAGCTTAGTATACCATTCAAAATGTGCTGATATTAGCTCTCATATTTGAGAAGGACAATTAGATGGAAATTCTAGGAATTAGATGGAAATAGTGGGAATTGGACGATATCCCTGTAAACGGAGAGCTCTCAAGCAGAGCTTGGCACAGCCCGTGCCTGTGCCTGGCTTACCCCGAGAGGCTTTCCATGCATGGACAGCTTTTTATGGCTGGGGAACACCTTGGTGTTCCAGCTTGTAAAGCTGCCATTTCGATGCTGTAATAGCCTTCCCGGAAAGGCTTAATTCTCTCTCTTCTTGAAGGAATACTGCGTTAGCAAGGTGTCTAATGCTAGCCAGTAGCAATCATTTTCTGAGCTGTTGCCTTTTTTCCGTCTGAAACAGTTACTATAAAACACGTTCCTTGGGGAGTGTCAGAACTCTACAGGTGTTATGCATGCAAGTGAAGTATTGAAGATTTAAAAACAAAAATAAAAACAAAAAAAAAAACTACAAAAAGAACCCCTTTCCCTGGATTTTATTTGCCTTAGGCTTCTATATTTAAAAAAAAAAGCTTCAACAAAGCTGTAAAAATGCAAGCAACGTCCTTTCTAAAGCCTTTGTATATACATACATATACACACATGCACTTTTTTCTTTTTGGCAAAAGGAGCAGTGTCAGAACACACACAGTGGGATGCAAGACATTCATTAATTGTGTTTTGTGTGTGTGCATGCAAGTGGTTCTTTGAAAGTGCAAACTGCTGTGCGAGAGGCGTTGGAACCACATGAAAAGGCTGCAGCTTCAGGGCAGAGCCATCAGGAGGGTTCTCTCCAGCCTTTTTTGGCTTGAGCTATATCATGAGTGGAAGGTGGTGTACTGCCTTCAGGATGGAGTGGTGAAAGCTCTGGGTCTCTGGAAGATTCTTGCTTCCCTCCTGAAGTTGCATCGTGATGAGGGTGCTGTGTATCTTTTACTGCCACGAGAATCGAGAGGCACAGCTACAAGCCGTGTGGCCTCTCAGCTAGAACACAGAGAAGCGTGACCGAGTTGTTAGATTTAGCATGTATTTATTATCTGTCGATTGGCAGTTAGCAATTGCTATGAAGTACCAGAACAGTATTTTTAAGTGTCTTTATGCAAATCAAATTATTTAGGATGTGAACTGTGTAACAAGACCTCTGAGTTTTAAACACTTCCTACCTGCACAGAGCAGTTTAACATCAGGGTGGAGCAGCAGGACAGTGCGGTGCCTGCAGTATTTCTTCCGGGGGCTCCTGACCTTGCGCCATGCTGCTTCTAGGGCATTGCATTTAGGGTACCGACTGTGACTGTGATGGACTGACGGGATGGACATGCTCAGCGCTGTGTCTGTCACCACTGGCTGAATCAAGTTGCACAGTTTGTGTTTGCCAGTTCCATACTGGGAGAAGATCCTGTCCTGCTTGAAAGGAGAAGTATCCCTGGCTGGTGTGCTGCTGGTGGAAGGAGAAAATTACCTGCACCACAGCAAGCTCGGGAATGCCTGTGCTTGGCAAGAAACGCTGGGTCCGGGAGGAGCTGAGGCTGGGGGTGCTGAGGCTCTTGCTGCCTGCTGGTGGGGTCGTGGGTGGTGGCACGGGGAAGGTGCAGGAACCTGGAGCGTTCCGCCGGGGTCTGAGGAGTGGGCTGGGCTGGGCCGCCCTTCACACGCGCTGTGTGAGCAGCAAGGTGGCAGATCCCCCGTGCTGGCCTCGCCTCTCATGTGCCCAGGTGCCACCCACACGTGCCAAAGGCACTGTCATGGTCACGCCAGCAGCTGTGGCTGTGCAAAGCCCTGGTGCTGCGGGAGTGAAAGCCGGCACGGCGAGGGAATTGCTCAGGACGCTTGCGCCTGGTGGTCCCGGTTCCCTGAGCTCTGCGTGACACTTGTGGTGTGCTTGTGGTCCCCTTCCCAGCCGCTCCAGCCCTGGAGCCTGTCCCAGCCCCAAACCTCGGAGTCGGCTGCAGTGTCCCACTGCTGCCTTGGCCTTCAGTCCCTCTGATGGGCAGGTGGTGCAAGAGCCAAAGGAAAACCAACCAGGTGGCTTTTGAAAGCAGCTCGCACCCCCTGAGATGCAACTGTAGCAGCAGTGCAGATTATGGGGTATGTCAATATATAATTAATGGTAATAATATGGACGGTGGGTTATTACAGGGCAGCTGCCGGTGCTAGCAGTCCATGAGTGAGCGACTCTCGGTGCCTCCCGACGCCTCCCAGCACTAACGCGTGGGACCGGGGGGCACAGGTTGGGCGCACGCAGCCAGCGGGACGCGGGGCAGAGGTGCCGCGGCGTTGCGTTGCTGTCGTGGGTCTGAATGCAGCCAGGCTGCCCTGCCCGAGGGGCTGGGGGAGGACGCAGGAGGTGGGTTCAAAGCTGCAGAGATGCAGGATGCAACATGCCAGGGGGTGGGGGGCACCCACGCTCTTGGATGCTGGGCCCGGCGCGGGAAGTCTCTCCACCCACGGCCAGCTTAGGAGTCTTGCCCCAAAACAGTTTTTCCCATGCCAAAACGATTTTGCAAATTGAAACCCAAATTTGGGCTGGCATGAGAACATCTTTGGGCAAGTCAAATCTCATGTGGGGGGCACAGCTCGCCCTGGTTTCAGGTTCTGCAGGACTGGGCATTTCTTGCAAGAGAATCCTGACCCTTGTGATACAGTCAAGCCCCAAGAGGGGGGGCAAGCCCTGCAAAATCTCCCTAACCTAACGGGGGGTTGCTTGGCTGCTAAGACAGGACTTGATAAGGTTTCTCATGTACATGGGCCCTATCGGGCCACAAACAGGAGTCTGGCAGGCTCAGGAGCAAACCTGTCTGGTGGCCAGTCGGTCTTTGCCGATGTGATTTGTGAAGCATCTGAGGTTTGGGCTCCTTCTGGCTGGGTTCCTTGGGCTTGCTGCAGGGGAGTCTCAGGAGGAGCCTTGCTCAGCAGGAGCTGGGGTTGGCTCCCGTGTCCGCTTTCCCTACTAGGCCGCCAGATCCTGTGATGACCGAGGGATGCTGGATGGGCAGACTGAAGGGAAGATGTTTTCAAATCCGCTTTGGTGCAAGAGGCGGTTAGAAGCTGAGTTTTGCCCTTGGCTCAGCACCTCGGTGGCTGCGCCGGGCAGTCCCTGCTGTGACCATCTCCTTTCCCTCCTTGCTCCTGCTGAGCACCCTCAGGAGCAACCAGCTCGCAGCAGCCTTGCAGACTTCAAAGGCAGGGACGGCTCTGTGCTGTGGCGCTGGGCTGGGAGAGGAAGGGCTGTAATTAGAGCTGCAATCAAGGCGTGATCAAGAGCTTACACGTCCTGCTCCTGCTCGTACGCAGCCCTGCCTGTTTCCTCCTGCTCCCCAGCATGAGCCCGGTGTTTAAGGCTGTGCAGCCCCATTAGCAGCCAAGGCAGCTCTCCTTTTGATGTGGATCGGGTGCGATCTGGAGAAGGGGAGGAAGAGCCAGGCTCCCTGGGACAACCTGCTCTTTTTCTTCTCCTTCCTACTGCCTTGGAGTGTGGGGGATGGAGCATGGCAGGATTGGTCCCTAAGGCGGGGGTGCTGGCTGAGCTCCTGCCTCTGTGCCAGAGCATCTCGGAGATGCCTAACGGTGCTCAGGAACCCGGGAGAGCAGATTGGGACGGAAGCTGCCTTCCCTGTGTTAGGTAGCCCAGCTGAGGAAGCCGTCCATGCCAGCGGGAGCTGGTCTCCCCCAGTCGGGTGGCAGACGCCCTGGGACAGGCTGTGTTCGTACAGCTCCCAGCATAGCAGGGCCCCCGTGCCGTGGCCAGCGTCTCTGGGCAGCAGTAACGCGCTGGAGGAATCAGCCCTGAGAAAGTCTGGAAAAACAATAGCAATTGTTCTCTTTCTTTGTTTCCTTCCCTCCCCGGATGTCGCGGAAGAAGGAGCCGTGTTCGGCGCCTTGCGGGTGGGCAAAGTGAGCGCGGCTGCTGCTGCCCCTGCCCGGTGCCCGCTGACCCGTCAGCTGCTGCAAGTTCAAGCCCAGAGGCATCCTCGTAACAAGCAGCCTTTTTCCAAGAAATGGGCTTGTTAAAATGTGCGGTGCCTCGGCACCAGGCGGAAAACATGGCGTGGCTATTTCCAAAGTCTGAGCTGACAAAGCCTGACTCATCGCTAACAATAATAAAAGCTGTCCACGGGGCAAGCAATGGAATGGGGCCATGATTCTGTTTGTCACGGGGCAGGACGTTTTCTTGTAGCTGCAGAGCAAAGTGGTGCTGAAGCTGCTCGTCTTGCTGCGGAGCACTGGTGCAGGCAGCGCAGCCCCAGCCCTGAGCACAGGAAGCTGAGCTGGGGAAGCTCTGGCCGGTGGTGGGGCTGGTGACGCCTGCACCTTTCCAACACGCTGAGCGGGCCAAGGTGCGTTTCAGCAAAGGTGCTGTGCCCAGGGCTTGCTGCACCGTGCTGGCTTCAGCTCCAAGCAGAGCATCTCTGTTTCTATACCTGCAGGTCCTTGGTGTTCCCAGGCAGCTGGGGACAAGTCCCGATGCTTTCCTGGCTTGGCTTCTCCTGCCGTCAGCCACCACCTGCCTGCTGTGAGCTGGAGTGTGTGGTCAGCTGCTTACTGCCTGAATCAAAGGGCTGCGAGGCAAGCACCGAGGGTTGCCCGCAGGGCTGCCACGGGAGACTCCATTTTGTGCAGGGAACAGCTGCCCCTGTCTCAGAGCCAGCCCCGGGGCCCAGGCCTTACCCAAGGCAGCCTGCTAAGAGCTGCGGCACTTGGCCTGTGGTGTGCTCAGCCAAACCCTCCCGCTTACATTTCCCCACACAGAGCCCTTAGGTTTGCATGTATGTCCTGTTTAGCTGCTACTCCTGACAGATGAAGGCCTGCACGTTTGTAAAACCCTTCCCCACCTCGCCTCTCGGCTTGCAAGCACGCTCTGCGAACCCGTCAGGTCTTTGGGCAAGTGCCCTCGCTGAAGAGGTGCAGAGCAGGGAGCAGTGAATGTGCAGCAGGACAGTCTGCCTCACCTCCTTCCTCCTGTGCTCTGGTTATTCCCCCTCCAGAGAGACCTTCACTGAGGTCAGAGGCAAGACCTCCTGTAGATGGAGTTCAGGCAGAGCTGCCCTGTCCCCGTCACACCACAGACCTATCACCTGTTGGTCCCCCACTGTGCAGAGCCAAGATCTAGAGAAAACACCCAGAGAACCATTTCCGTGCCTCACGTGCTCATAGTCACTCATCTTTGGCGACCTCCATTCAAGTGGCAGTTGTTGAAAAGTGGTGATTGGCGAGAAATGTTTGTGGTCACGGAGGTGGCTCTGCCCCTGGCAAGGGTCTTGGGTGCGCTGTTGAGAGCAGGGAGGGGTGGCAAAAGGGAAGGGCTGCGGTCAGCAAGGGGCAAACCGAGGTGTGAGGCTGTTTGTCCATGTAGATGGGAAGCAAGGGGAGAGCAGAGCCCTGGGCAGTCCCAAGGAGGGGAATGCGTGGTCGGGATGGCTGCGCTGCTCCTCTGGGGCGTGGTGGGCGCGAGCGGTGCAGTGGCTTCCTGCGGGCTGGCTGGAATCGCCCCCGGGGGCTGCTCCGTGCCGGCAGCGAGACGTGCAGTGCTGGAGCCGCTTTGTGCTTTTTTGGTGGCATTCCTAAAAATGGTGCCTTTTGCAATCCGCAAAGTCTTTTGCCAAAACTTTCCTGGCAAAACGCCTCCAAAATTTCTGGGAATTAAGTTTCTCCAAAGGGGATCGGGTTAACGACAGTTACGGTCTCTGTACGATGCTGACAGGTTTACTGGTACAGGGATTTCTTGTGGGAACTCAGCTTATGTCAGTGGGCTGGTCCCGGGGAGCTGAAGCTTCTCCAGGGAACACAGAGAAGATTTTCAGCTCGGAAGAAAGGGCAGAGCTGATGAAGGAGGATGCCTGCCTTCGGTTTTCTCCCCTTTCTGCTTACTCCCACGTGCTGCTTCATCTCCAGTGCTTGCTTGGTGTCACCCATGGGGCAGCGGTTTGTGGAGCACGTTGTGCTGAGGGCCTCTGGGCACCGCTGCAGCGTCAGCCAGGAGCAGACCAGGCGCCAAGCAGCCCCTCCGTCCTCGCTGGCCAGCTGCGCGCAGGTGCTGAGCATTGCTGGTGGCAGTGTTTAAAGCTTCATCCAGCAGCGGGGAATCACAGTAAAAGAAAGTAAATTGGAGCTGCCACAGCAGTGCAAGTGGGCTCCACGTATGCTGAAACAAGGCTTTCAATCTCATCGTATGGCCAAGTGCCCGGACCTCTGCGAGTCGGGGCTGGTTGCTGGACGTTGCTGCCAAGCGGCCCTGCTTGGGCGAGGGGAAGCGTCCCAGGGCCGATCTGGAGGGGAGCTGCGTGAGCTGGGGATTTCAGGGCTTTTGCTGCAAGCGAAGGGTAATCCTTCCCTCTGGCACTGGGCCTGCAGCCAGCCCCCACTGCAAGACAAGGAGGAAATCTGGGTGCAGGAAGATAACACTTGGCTCTGGAGGCGAGGGTGATCTCCGCTGCACCAGGGCTCATTGAAAAGACTTAGAAGCAAAGGTCCCTCTGGGGAGGATCCAGGGAGTTTTGCGTCCCAGCAGAGCTGGTGTTTCTCGCAGGCGGTCCTGCTTCCGATCCTCCCGAGGGTCTTTGCTCTGCCACCCGCCCTGGAGCAAGGCCGCCGCTCCGAGGAGGGGCCCGGCACCCTTTGTTCACCACCGTCACCACGAGCAGCTGAGGCGTGATGCTCGAGGGTCCCGCCAGGCTTTGCCACTGGCGGTGCCCATATGTGCACCGTGTTTTATGGGAGAGAGCACTCCTGCAGATGTCAGGATTAGCGACTGAAATGAATAGCAATCCCTGAAGCATGGCTTGTATCTGCAAATAATGAGTGTTACAGTTGTGGAAAAGCAGAAACATTATCCCATGTGTGGGGCCCCGCATATCCCTGGTGGTGATTTAGGTGCCCTTCTTGCCCTGTCCTCTGCACGTAAGCTCTGCTTGACATGTATTGTCTACAGACGTGTTTCTCAACCTTTCCTAATCCAGGGACGGCCAAACCTTTTTGGTAGAAGTCCAAGGATCATTTTGTTCAGAGCTACCACATGGTTTTATTTACAACCCGTAAGAACTAGGCAAACGTCTCGCTGTTTGTCTCCTTTATTCCATCCTCTCTTGGTTGCTTGTGCGCACAGGAATGTGCGTGTGTGCTTAGAAACAATTTTGCAGACCGCTTCCTAATGCTGTTGGGACAAGGAGCAGGTCCTGGACCGGGCATGACCGTGGGACTCTAGAGGTGGCCCTGTGTCCTTGTTTAACAACACAGTTCAGTTCCCCCAGGCCAGCCCAAGGCACTTCACCCACTGTCTTCTGCCACGGCAGGTTCCCAAGGCCAGGAACAGTGAAAACCCTTGAGGTGTTCCTCTCCTAGCCAGCTTCAGCCTCAGACTTCGGGGCCAGCCCCGTTTGTTAGCAGCATGTGGTGGAAAAGCGAGCCCACATTGCTGGGCTCAGTGCTGCCTTGTTTCTCCTTTGCACTGACAAACAGGGATTTTTCTTTCCCACCTCCTGCCTGGAAGCTCCTGGGTCCCTCTGCCTCTGGAGGGCATGATCTTGGCTCAGGAGATGTCCCCAGCAACTGGCTGTTTGGCTGGGGAGGTCCTCAAAAGTGGCTGCGTCCCCTTGGGAGACAAAACCCTGCTATTCCCATGTCATGGGCAGCTGCCGCGCTGGGACCATGCCGGTTGGCGTTGGTGGGAGCTGTGGTGCTTGGGCAACTCGCACAAATCCGGCCACTTATGCAAGTCCCCTGCCGCTGGCAGTGGGGCTGAGCTGCCAGCTCTCAGAGCCACGCTTAACTTGACACATGTGTGCGGTCTTGTGACATGTGGCGGCTCTGATTCTCATTTGTGCCGTGATCCCTTGTGCCGACCTGCCAGGAGCTTGGGGTGGGCAGCCAGCGGTGCCTCTCCTCTAGATTTAGCTGCATAAGCAGGATGCCCGAAGTCGGGGAGGGGAGCATCCTGGGGCGCGGGGCTCCCAGGCGGAGGCACCGGTGGCTTTTGGGCAGCTCTGGGCGTGGGACAGCTCCTTGCGGGGCTTCAGAGGTGCATGTTGGTGGGTGCGTCTTTGGCTGCTCCTCCCTGACAAAAGCCCTGGTTTGCATCGCAACTTTTTGTCATTTTGTCCTGGCCATCAGCTTTCTATTCTGCAGTTTGCCTTGCAGGAAAATTTTGGGGAGGGGGGAGCTAATTTCAATTGTTCAGAGGATGGAAGTAACTTGTTTTGTGGCTAGAGAAACCAAGCAGAGCTTGCTGTGTGCAGGGAGATTTTCCACTGCTGTCTCCTGTTTGAATGCTGTAACCTCGAGGGTTTCTAAACTGGTGCTTGGCACAGAAATGTGCCTTCCTCGCGGCAGATCCGGTTCTGGTGCCTGGCCCTGGGCTTGGAGCCTTGCCCTGGGCACAGCAGAGTGGCCATGCATCACCTGCACGAGGGGAAAAAATGCACTTTGTAGGGTCTTGCTTTTTTGGGGCAGGCTGGAGTGGACTAGAGGGGATGGAGTATCTCCCCGGTACGGGCTGGGATCGTGCTGCTGAAAGCCTGGGGCATTTGGAGGCAGCAAGGTTTCCACCTTGGCCTCCGTGGGCAGGGGCAAATCTCCCGCCTCCCCCCACGTGACCCCAGAAAAATGAATCACCAAAACTGAAAGGAAGCAAAGGGGAAAAAAAAAAAAAATCCCTCCCCAAAGCCGCCTTCCAGAGGGTTGGGCAAAAGATAAAAGCTCTGCAAGGAAACGGGGCTCCTCCTCTCCCACTGCTGTCTTCCCATTTAAATGTCTGCGCGCAGGCTGAGCCTGCAGTGCCTCGCGGCCGCCCCGGCAGAGCCAGCGCCCGGGGCAATGCCTGTGCAGGAGGACAGCAGAGCCGGGCGTTCGCCCCTAGCCCGGTGTGGCTCGTCCCCGAGCAGCGCTTGAGGTGGCCCCGCGGGCGGACTATGCGAGAGCACCGGGGGGCCTGAGCATCTGTCCCGGTGGATGGACCCCCTGAGGCCAGCCCCCGATGTCGGCCTCGCTGCTGCTCTGGGCTGTCCTCCTCCACTGGGCCTCTGGCGGGGGCCTCGCCCGAGGTGGCAGGACGTGGCAGCACTGCACAGGTAGGAGCTGGGGCCGGCTGCACAGGAGGGCAGCTTCAGAGGTGTTGGCCGTGCTGGAAATACCGCGGGACCCATGTGCTCCCCGAGCTGCCAGGGCAGACCCTGGAACATGTGCTCCGTGCCGCGGCGGGGTGCCCCACACAGGGCACGTCAGCAGCCTCGGCCTGGGGTTTGGGTGCCTGGGCGGGCTGAGTCACGGGCTGACAGATGCGTCCGATGCCCTCCCAGTGGCAAACCCCCCTTGGAAGTTTCTGTCCTGTCTCCCTGGCCGTGGAGCCAGTGCTCCCACTGCATCTCGTGCATCCGAACCAGCAGCATCCCGTGTCCCCTGGGTCTGTGTTCCTGCTTCCGCCCCCCTTGCAGCACACGGTCCCAGCGGTGGGCAGCGATGCAGCTGTCTGCCTGGCTTCGCCTGCATGTGAAGCTTCAGCACGGTTTTTAGCTGTGTGGGCCCAGGTTTGGTGTGCTTGAGGCTTGTCTTGGAGTGAAAGCGTCTACGTTCGCACTGACCGACCTGTACGGAAGTGCTCCCAGCTGCTTTCCGAACCATTAGGATCATTTGTGTAACCGCTGTAATCATTACCAGCAACTGATGTGGGAGGCAAATTGAGACTCACATCTTTAGTTCTAATTGGAAACTGCCTCAGAGAGGACATGTCCCTGGCTGCCTTCTCCGGGCACAGCCTCCAGCCCAGAGGCTCATCCCTTCTGCCCCTGGGGCAGTCTAAGGGCTGCTAAACCCTTCTGCAAACCCAGGCCTGAATTCAGGTTGTGCTTTTTGCTGGGAAAAAATGGAACTGGTCATTTCCTGAGAGCCGAGCATTTTATTTGGATCCTTTCTGAAGTAAGGTGCATGGGGAGGATGTGCTTCCCCATCCAGCTGGTTTCAGCTCCACCACGTGCCCTGCCAGCCTTGCTCACAGCCCCCTCCTGCTTGCCTTCCCCTCTGCACCTAAGCAGACAAAGTTTTAGTACAAAGAGGAGCTAAGGGCCCACTTGCTGGACCTGTGATGAGGAGAGGGCCACCGCACGGACCAGCCCCCAGCAGGAATGTGCTCTGCAGTGCTCTATGTGGGGTCTCGGGGCTGCCTGCTTCCCAGATGTGTGCAAGCAGAGGTTTGTCTCCCAGCGCTATTTTTTCATCTGGGTGATGCCCCAGGGGTGTGCATGTTGTTTTCTCCTCTGGGGAGAGGATAATTATTTAATGAGAGCTTTTAGCATCTGCCGGGGAAGTACATGCGCATGTGTGCAGTCAGGGCTGGGGCGGGGAGCACTGTGCCCCCTGCCCCGGGGACAGGAGTGGGTGTCTGTCTGGCCAGCAGGCACCGCTCCCTGCCCTGCTCTCCTGGCTGTGGTAGCTGGTGCTGGCCAGGCAGATGGGCAGCAGAGCCTGAGGAAGCTTGCGGTCCTGGTGTCAGCACGTGGGATGGTTCACGTGGGTGACCCGGCAGTGCAGCAACCTGGCTGTGGGGAGGCCAGCCTTGGCTCCCACGATGCCGTGGAGTGCTGCAGCCAATGCTGGAGATGGGTTTGCTGCCCTGAGTGAGCAGAGAATGGGGTACCCCGTGGCAGCGCAGGACAGCAGGACAGCTGCCACGGCTGTGATGTGTCCTGTTGCCTCTCCACGTAGACCTGCGCCCCCTGGACATCCTCTCGGAGGTGGTCCCGGCCAGCGGGCCAGCCCGCAGCATGCGGGTGTTTCAAGTGCAGGGTGTGCGCGGCTTCCAGCTCACCACCTCGCGGCCCCGAGCCCTGCGCTTCCCTGCCTCCCGGCTCTTCATCCACTGTGACCGCTTCCCCGAGGAGTTCTCCATCATCGTCACCCTGAGAGTCCTTGACATCCCTGCCAAGGTAAGCGCTGCTGGTGGGGACCGGCCCTGGCCCCTTGAGTCAGGTGTGAGGCTGGGAATGGGGTGGGCAGACCTTCCACTGTGTCCTCCCGCAGAGAAACGAGTACGTCTTCACACTGATGGCCGAGGAGAGCCCCAGTGTGCTGGTGGGGCTCCGCTACTCGCCCAACAAGCTCCACTTCCTCTTCTGGAGCCAGGAGCCCTCCAGCGGCTGGCAGACCCGTGTCACCTTCAGCAACGTCTCCCTGGCAGACAGACAGTGGCACACGCTCATCCTGGCTGTCTCCGGCCAGTCCTTCTCCCTGACGGTGGACTGCAGCATCCCCAAGGACGTGTAGGTTGGGGGCGGCTGCCGGGGGCTCGGGAGGGCTGCGTGGAGGTGCTGGCAGGAGGGCAGGAGATGCTCTTCCAGGTGGGTATTTCCCCCAGCCACCAGCAGACACTGTGACATTATCCTCTGCCTGTTGCAGGGTGTTGGAGACGCCGTTTCCAACTTCTCTGTCAGTGAAGAGAGCCAGCTTTTACCTGGGCAACAGGAGGAGAAGGAAAGGCTTATTCACGGTAGGTGTTCCTCGTGTCACCAGGTCATCATGAGGCCGGCTGTGGGACAGAGGTCCCCAGGCAGAGCAGGTGCCATGCATGCGGCTGCAGGGAGACTCCTGCGAGGCCAGCAGCCCCACGGCGTCCTGTTTGCAGGCACTTGGTGGATGAACATGTGATGGTAGAAAGCCAGCTGATGGCATGGTCTCATTAATATAAAAATTACATCTGATCCTGACTGGTGGTGAGAAGTGGTGGCAGCGAAAGTCTTCTGCAGCTAACAGAGCCCTTGCCAATGCTCCTGTCATGCCAGCTGTTAAATTACCCAGGCCAGAGATTTTGGCATGTAACAAGAATCTGATAAATGCACATTAATCATGCAGAGTTGCAGCCCGGGAGGGAGGGAAGCGAACAGGAGTCTGGAGGGAAGCTCAGGTTGTGAATCACCTGCAGCTTCCATTTCTCAGTCTCTCTGGACTTGCTCCCCATCCTACTGCTCCCACTTTTCCAGGGCTTGCTGAGGCAGCTTGTCCTGCTCCCAGGAGCTGATGCCACCCCTCGAATATGCACAGCCATGAATTTTAAAGTAGCAACACTCTCTGTCCCTGCTGTTCTCCAGGATGTCCCGGTGAAGCCAGCAAGCAACGAGGTGCTGAAGTACCCATATGGTCAGTAATTCCCAACCGCATGCACTCAGGGCGCTTGGCCTTGTCCTGCTCTCATTGTAGAGGACTCATTGCGTGCGGTGGGGAGCAGATCTGGAGCAGAGTGGAGAAGCATTTCCTGAGCACTCTGCATTCCTGGAAGTCTGTCCTGGGGATATCGGAGAGACATCTAGGGCGGCCTGAGGAAGACAAGGAAGGGTGGGGAAGCCGGGTAGCCCAGGTGGCTGGTGGGCACTGCTGCGGGGAGAAGGGGTCTGGGGTCTGGGTGAGTCCAGCCTGAATGGGCGAGATGAGATTTGACCTCCTCAGGTAACACGGTGGTGATGGACTTGCACTGCTGATGCCAGCAGCCCTGTGGGTGCCAGCAGCTGGGTTTCTGGCTCGGGGCTGGGATGCTGGCTCCCCTGCTCCCTGGTGCCCGTCAGGATTGGACCAGGATGCGCAACCCGCAGTGTGCCTTGGGATGAGCCTCACTTTTCCTTTACTGCGTGCACTAAGGGTGCCTGCCTTGCTCCTGTCTGTGTCCAGAGACTGACATGAAGGTGACCCTTGGGTCCCGTCCACCCTGCACCAAGCAGGAGAAGGCGCAGTTCTGGTTCAACGCCTCCCAGAGAGGGCTGTACCTCTGCGACGGCAGCACCTGGATCTCCATGCTGGAAGGTACTGGTGTGCCACGTGCTCTGTACGTTCAGCTCTGCAGGGTGGGGGGAAGCTCTTCCAGTGCAAGAGCAGCAGAGATTTGCCCTTGATGGCATCTTAGGGCAGGAACCAAGTCTGTCGAGAACCAACAAGGTGATGGGTTGTCCTTGCATGCATCTCCTGTCTGTGCCCACATCAGTGCTTCCAGTGCAGCTCTGGATTCACTCGCACAGTGTCTGAGTTCTGAGTATGTTCTGCATTGTCTGTGCCTCCCGGTGCCTCTCTGGTCCGTCTGCCCAAGCAGAACAGCTGAGCTCACTGAGCTGTGCCCAGGCTGCTGGGATGCTCCACGCTGCGGGTCCCCAGTGCACAGGTGCTCCCAGTGCTGGAGTGCTCACAGGGTAGACAAGAAGGAGCTGGAGGACTCATCAGCTCCCAAAGATACCAGAGCAAGCAATGGAAGGGTGACAGTGGCAGGTCCCCATGTCCTTCCAGCTCTGGTGGCCTTACTGCAAAAATAGTGGGGCAACGTTGGAGCAACCAGGCCCTGCAGGGAAGGGGATGGACATTATTTAAAAAAAAAAAAAAAAAAGTCACCCACATGCTCACAAATACCAAAATCTGTCTCCAGGCAGTCATAGAATACCTCGAGTTGGAAGGGACCCACAAGGATCATTGAGTACAACTCCTGGCTCCACACAGTACTACCTAAAAATAAAAGCATATGTGGGAGTGTTGTTGGTTCTTGAACTCCAGCAGACTTGGTGCTGGGACCACTTCCCTGGGGAGCCAGTCTGTCCAGGATCCTTGTGAGGACATGGAGGAGGAGGAACACCAGCAACTGAGCCATCCTTCAGCCCTTTCCTGGGGTTTTTCTTTGTGCCAGCAACCATGTGCTGGGTTTGAATGAGCCCTTTGTCTGCTCCAGGAGCTGGCAGTGGTCGGTTTCCCCATCCTTTCCTACCTCTGGAAGTCATCAGGATTTGTACCATGTCCTTGTTTTCCCAAGAAGACCTTGTGCTAGGATCTTGCTGACCTGATAGCCTTTGTACCACCATCACTGGCTGTTCCTGTAGCCCTTCTGCCACTTCCAGTGTCTCCCAGACTTGCCTACCCATTCGCTGTTGGGACCAGTCTTAACATTTCTATTCTAATTCCCAGCATTCATTCTCTCTAAGTCTTCTCTAACTTTTTCCAGAGCTTACGCTGATTCAAGACAAAACTTGGTGCAGGGTTGCTGCAGGTGGGTACGGCTCAAGCTGCTGTCAGCAGTCCAGGCCCTTTCACTGTATGTCTCTTACCACCCTCAGGTGGAAGCCCTCCACCCCCAATGACACCATCACCTTTATTTCCACCAGAAAGCTCCATACAGCAGCAAGTGCCACCGAGCCAGCTCTGCTATGCAATGTTGGGCACATCCTAACACATCTCAATGTTGGGTGCATCTCAACGCAGGGTTGTCCAGTTTTAACTTGACTCCTCCTTTTTTGTGGTCTCCTAGTCAAACAACGGCTGGACTATGTGGAGGAGTACCAGAACCTGGTGACCAACTCTGAGACAATGGGCGTCGAGGTCTTCACCATCCCAAAGGTGGGACTGTTTGCGGCCACTGCCAACCGGTACACCCCCCCTGGATCGGCGATCTATAAGTGGACCGATGGGAAGTTTGTGCCCTACCAGAACATCCCCACCTACCAAGCTCAGTCCTGGAAGTATTTCACCATAGGAAAAAAGGTAAGTCTGCCTGGAAGGTTATTTCAGGGCTGTATCAAACTGCAAGTGCCCAACACTGGCTTCTCACCTAGCTCAGGGCAAACCCATGTCTCAGGCATGGTTTAGGTGGTAACTCTTTCTCTCCTCTGTCTTTGATGGAGTCACGCTGATGCACACCACCTGATGGCAGGTTCGGGTCTGCCCTAGGGACTGCCATCTATTTGCTGAGGCATGGCTACACCCACCCAGGCCACATTCAGTCCCTGATGGTGACAGGAGCTTCCATTGCCCGCGGGGACATCACCTTGCAAGGAGCCCTGGGCCAACCAAAGAAACATCTGCTGAGAGCTGGCTCCGTGCTGGGCTCCCAGGGGAGCTCAGACTGTCCCCGCTCTGGCACCATCTGTCCTGGCTCTGTCCCCACATGCCTGCTGGGTGGCTGCAGGGCTCTGCTATGGGCACGAGTCCTGCCTCCAGGTGTGGTGGCACTGGCAAAAGGACCTGCTGGCACCCTTTGAAGACCCCAGGGAGCAGCACCAGTGTCTCCTGGTGGCTCCTGTCACAAGGGACCACAGGATCCTGTGTTGGACCAGGGCTTTCTCCTCCCTGTGTGTTTCTGGAGATGGCCCTGAAGGAATCTGGAGGGCATCTGGAGCTCTGGAGCAGGAGCTCGTAGGGTCGTGCTGTCTGGCAGCCAGTCGGAGGCACAGTGGCAAGTCCCCATCCCTGGGGTGGCTGAGCCCCAGCTGGACAAAGGCCCCAGTGCTGGTGGTGGTCCTGCTCTGAGTGGGGGACAGAGGAGACCCAGAGGCCCTGCCAAGAGCACCCCCACTGGCTGTCTTCTGCGTGCCACATCCAAACACCTGCTTAATCCAAGGCATGAGACCGGAGAGAAACGACGAGCCAGGAACTGTCATCTCCATTTCTCCTGCACCTCTGTCCTGGCCAGCAAGCTCTGCTTTCCCTCTGGTCTCCTCTGATCACAATCCCCAGTGTCCACTCCAGAGGCACCAGCTGCTTCCCAAAGGCTGGGGAACCCACAGCAGGAATGGGTGAAAGCAGGAGGAGAGGGAAACCAAGGGATCCGGCGGGCCTACAGGGAGCAGAAGCACCTGAAGGAATCCTATGTCCTTGCTCAGGGTCAGAGGATGATGTCTGCATTTGCTTCCAGAGAGAAAGTTTAGTAGAAAACCAGATTCCTTCTTTTTCAGCAGAAATTTCTGGTTGTGTTTTTGGCCTTTGCATGGAAGAAGTGCCAAATGCCAAAAACAGCAAAAGGGTTTTTCTTTGGCCTGGAAAATGTTTTCTTTCAGGGCATTGTTATGATCTTTATTCTTGTTATTATATCTGAGGTTTTTTTTTTTTCTGAACAGCCTTTCCCCATAGGAAGCTTTGTGGCTCAGGTCCTGTCCCCCGCCAGGCCAGTGTCACCAGCATGGTAGCACGCCCTGGCCACGCGTCCCTGTCCCCTCTGGGCTCTGAGACACCACTGTCACCCTGCCTGGGGCATCTGTGGGGGGGGGCTGCGCCTTGGGGAGCAGAGTCTACTGCTGCCACACCTGCTATGAAAGTGCTGGTCCTCAGCTCAGCCTTGAGTGACTGCGGAGGCACCGGCGTCTGGTGCACATCGGCTGAGAGCCCCTGGCTTTGCCCGCCACAGGACAGAGGCAGGGGACACTGGCCTGTCTGTCTGTCTGCTGGGGGCTGCATGCAGGCCGGGGGCGGCAGCAGGGCTCTGCTTGGGGCGGACGTGCCATATGGAGGACAAGGTGCTTGTTGGGAATCGGGGTTCAGTGCCCAATCAGACCCGAGTCCCTGCAGCTGCAGCATGGCCAAGTGAGAGCAGAGAGCCTCGGCTCTGCCCTGGCTCTGCAGGTCCTTGCAGACCCCCATGAGCCACCAGGTCCCCATCCCGCCCCAGTGTGCATTGTGCTACATGGGGGCTGCTCGGGGGCCACATCCTGCCTGCGCTCCTGCTAGCCCTGGCTGCCTCGGTCCCTGGCCCCACATCCCATGGGTGCATTCCCCAGCCGTGCCAGCCTCCCAGCCCACCCGCACCCTGCCCGTGCTTGTACGTGCCCCTGTGGCTGGAGAAAACTGAGATGTCCTGGCTTGTTATTTTTCAGATCTTCCTAGCAGTGGCTAATTTTGAGCAGAATGACAGGGGTCAGGAGTTCTCTGTAATATACAAGTGGAGCCGCAGGAAAGAGAAGTTCATCACCTACCAGAGGATCACCACGCACAGCGCTAGGGACTGGGAGGCATTTGTCATTGAGGGAGAGGCTTTCCTCGCAGTGGTCAACCACAGAGAAGGTACCCAGCCCTTATTCCCTACCAGCCCGGCTCAGCTGCCTGCATGGGGTGATGCCGGGGGCCGCGGCTCATCTGCCCCACACCACAGGCATCGTGCTTGAGAGCATCCTCCCATTGTTGTGGCAATGCCGCGTCCCTGCTCCATGCGCATTCTCTGCTGGAGCACAGGTTGAGGGGGGCAGCGAGCGCACGCAGCTTGGACTGCGGTGTCTCTCAGCAAGCCCAGCCCCTCGTGGACCTTCTCATTTTAGGCAAGAAAAGCATTCAGGGAAGTGGCTGACACAGTTCCCCTCTGGGTTTCTGACTGCAGGCGACAAGGGCAGGAGCAGGGATGGTGTCATTGCTTAATCTCTCTGCTTCTTACCACTTGTTTCCCCAAAGCTGCATGATATAGTGGGGTGGGGAGGGCAGCTGCGTGGGTTTGCAGGGGCTGAGCCCATTGAGAAGCCAGAGCTTCGGTCTTGTGGGCACATGGGAAACCTTTGCTCCCTCCCTCTGGGAGCTGTGAGGTGCCCTGGGTTGGGGCAAGCATCCCACAGCATGGGGGAATGAATGGGTCGATGCCACAGCCCTGGCTCTCCGGGACGGTCCCAGCCTGGTTTGGACCCCAGGCAGGTGGGCTGCAGCCTGCCCCTTCCCTTCTGTCAGGCTGGTTCCGGGGCATCAGCTCCTCTGGCACCAGGCTTGGGCACCCCTCGATTGTGAACTGGGCTGAAACAGCCCCCGTGTCACCCCCGGTGTTGTACCCCACCGCTTTGGATGAGAATTACTCCTGCGGCATTGGCACATCAAGGTCCCTTTGGGGGCCATGTACGTCGTGCAGGGACCCTAACCCTAACCCTAACCATCATGGGACCATCATGGCCAAGCCAAACTGGGGCCATGCCCCTCAGCAGGTGCTGCAGAGTCGGCCTCTGAGGAGCTGCCCCTTTTCCACGTGGCCATTTCCCTCACACCCCATTCTCCCTGCAGCCCTTTGTGCCAAATTCTCTTCCATTGCAATGAGGATCACCCGTAAACCCTATAAACTTGTGGTCCTGCTGCTGCTCAGCCACCAGACACACCAGCAGGGCCAAGCCAAGGACGGTGGTGCTTAGTGGGCATGGAGTGGGAAGGGGCCAGTGGATCTATCCCTCCTCTTGGGATGGGGCCAGCTCTTTATCAGAATAACAATTAATAAACAGTTAATAATTAGGCTCTGGCTGGAGCTTCAGGGACATGCCAGGCTGAAGGCACGGGAAGATTTTTAGCTTTAAAACCAGCTGGGCCCCAAGTGGGCATGAGGTTGGGATGCTCGGAGAGAGCTTGGGAGCTGGATGGAGCCGTTGGTCCTGGTGGGCTCAGGTGCCCTTGGTCTGGCTGGAGCTGGTGTGGTCTATGGCAATCAGCACATGGAGGTCCCCAGGGACTTAGCAAAGGAGCACTGAAACTCCCCAGCAGTGTCATTCCAGCTGTAACACCCAGCCAGATGTGCGAGCTCATGCCTGAAGGCTGCTGGCAGCCCGTGACGTTTGCCTCTTAGGGACACGGCGGGGCCTGGCCCCACCGCACGCAGCCGTGCCGGGGGCAAGCGGCAGCGCTTGGCAGGCTGGCACGGTGTCCCTGGCACAGGGCAGCAGCACCCTCGCTCCCCTCTGGGGTGAAGGGCTGCCACGCAGCAAGGCTGGCAAATATTGCCTAGCCGAACCTCTTTCTGCGTCTTGTTTCTTTCTTTCCTCATTGTGTGTGTCTTTGTCTCCCCCAGGGAATAACCACAATGTAGACAGCGTGATATACAGGTGGAACCCCAGGACTGGGCTCTTTGAAACCAACCAGACCATCCCTACCTCCGGAGCCTACGACTGGGAATTTTTCACCATTGGGCCGTATTCCTTCCTGGCCGTGGCCAACACGTTTAATGGCACATCCACGAAGATCTACTCTCACATCTACATCTGGCTCAGTGGCTCTTTCCAGCTCTTCCAGTCTATCCTGGTAAGGTTATCCACTGGTTAAACGCTGCTCCTCAGTTCCCCCTCTGGGTTGAGACAAGCCAGGGAATAATTTCAGTGGCTGATGCTTGTTAGTCCTCTGCAACAGTTTCCCACTGATTCTCCCCAAGGAATTGACCAAGGGAAGTTTATCTTTTTCCTTGAAAGGTCTTAAGAGCAGGTAACCTCCCCACTGCACCTCCAGCAGGTCCCACCATGCCTCCCAGCATGCTTGGCTTGCAAAAGGCTTGTCCATATGCTTCTCAGGTGGCTTCTTTCCCCATAGACTTTCGGTGCCGCTGACTGGGAGGTCTTTCATATTGGGGAGAGAGTCTTCCTGGCTGTGGCCAACAGCCACAGCTACGACAGCGAGATGCCGGTGCCCTCTAACTTCTACGCCATCAACTCCTCCATCTATGAGCTGAACATCACTGCCCAGATGTTCGTCAAATTCCAGGACCTCCTCACCTACAGGTACCCATGCAAACAGCCAGGGTGCTCCTCAGTCCACGTTCTTCCCCTGATCACCCCAAACTATACAGGGGTTTCCTGGAGGTCCCAGAGGGTTCATGTGGGCTTGCACACTGCCAGAGCATGAGACTGATGGGGAAGACAATGGGACACAGATCCTGAGCACTGAATCCCAGTGGGAGCTAAGGGAAGGCCCTGGATTTGGGAACAAGGATGGGTTTCCTTCCAGGAGCAGCCTGGGAAGAGCAGGGTTTTCTGTGCATCATTGGCAGTCTTGCAGCATCCTGCGGGAAAGAAGCCCTCTTGCTCACAGGGACATGGTGTTGGGCTGCTGCCCGAACTGTCCTCAGCTCCTGGGCCACGGCAGGGAGGTGGTGGTGGCAGGTGACATGGCCAGGGCAGTGCAGCAGGTCACACGCCCTCACCCACCAATAGGGTAGTGGTGGCTGCATCTGTGTCACTCTGTGCAGAAGCTGGTACCAACCCACCTTGGGTGAGGCGTGACACAGGAGGCCACCCAACCTACATGCCTCAGCTAAGGACAGAGCGTGGGGGGAGCCCTCTCCACCTGGCTGGGGCCAGACCTTCATGTCCATCCCTCTCTGTGGGGCCCCGCTGGATCTCAATGCCTGGGGAGAAGCAAGGCTGGGGATGGGGATGGCCAAGTGCCTGGGGGGTGAAGGCAGAGCAGGGTGGCAGAGCTTGGTGTGGGGTGGGCACAACTCACCCACCTCTGCCTGCTTCATCCCCCAGTGCCCTGGACTGGGAGTTCTTCTCAGTGGGAGACGACTCCTTTCTGGTGGTAGCAAACTCCTTCGATGGCCTCACCTTCTCTGTTAACAGTATTATCTACAGGTACTGCTGCATGGCTGGGGCAGGGCGAGCTCGGTGCCAGACCTGGGGGCAGCAGGAGGACACAGGCACCCCTGCTCCTGCCTGCAGGGCCATGCCCAGTTCCGTGCCCGTGCTGGCTGGCCGGGTGCAGGACACCCCTTGGGGAAGGCATGGTAACGGGGACGGGTGGGTGGCTCTTCCCTCTCCTGGAGGAAGCACAGGGTGGGTGCGAGGGGAGACAGATAGGAAAGGCAGGAAGGGCATCCCCCCACCCTGCACCACTGTGTGGAGGTGGAAGGTGCCAGCCACACAGTTCGGCTTTCCTGCCCCGTTTCAGTGCCCCAGGAGCTAACTGCCCTCCCTGTGCAGGTGGCAAGGCTATGAAGGCTTCGTAGTGGCTCACCGCCTCCCCACTGTTGGCTGTAGAGACTGGGAGGCGTTTAACACCACCGAGGGCTCCTACCTCCTCTACTCCAGTGCCAAGGAGCCGCTTTCCAAGGTGCTCAAGCTGAAAACCACCTGAGGTGGCTGAGGCATGCTCAGCTCATTGCCAGGACTGGGACGAGCTGGGCATGGAGGTGATGAGACCCCAGCCTGGGGCAGATGGAGCCCAGGGAAAGCCGCAGCATCCACCCTGGGGCCGGCTGACTGTGCATGCCGCAGGACAGAGAGGAGGACAGGAGCTCCCAGGCTCAGCAGCCTCCAGCCAGGAGAGTCCCAGAGCTCTGCTGTCATGGCTGGAGCTTGTGCAAAACCGTGGAAGAAAAAGCCTGAGCAGAGCACATGCTGTTTGGTCAGGCACGTGGTGGTGGTGGGGAGGAAATAACGTGTGAGAAACTGGGAAAAAGTTAGCTTCAGTTTGTCTCTGGCTGCCCAACATCTGGGGCCACAATGCTGCTGAGGACCTGCTTGGTCCGATGTTGCACACCATGCTTCGTGTCCAGCTCCGGGCTGTCTCTGCAGGGTCCCTCTCTGCACCACCACGCTGCCGCATGGTGCCTGTCGACCCTCCCGCTCCATCATGGCTGCTGTTGGTTGTCCTTGCTGAGCGACGTGTGTATATTGCACGAACCCACGGATATGTTTTGCAGCAGCGTTTGGCAGACAGAGGTGGTGTTTGTCACGGTCGGCATCACGTAGGTGGTGGGGCAGGCCCTTCCTGGGCCTTGACATTGGCACTAATTCAAAGGGTTTCGTAGATGTGTGCCAGCACATTACTGGCATCCAGTAAGGACAAGATGCTGGTCTTTGCACCCTTTGCACAGGGTTAGGGATGCTTTTCCTTGCCTTTATCGGGGGTAATCTTTTGCTTAACCAGAGCTCTAATAAACTGCGTGCACCCACCCACACAAGCTGCAGGTACCTGAGCTGCTCTACCCACAACCGGGGCTCTTTCTTTGGTCCATACAGCCCCTCCAAGGATCCTTGGTCTTCCCTGAGCTCCGCAGGACCTGTGGGGGCTCCCAGGGCCTCATGCAGGCTGCAGGGAGGGTGTGAGGATGGGACCTATCCTGTGCCTTTTCCTGCTGTGCCAGTGCCCTGAAACCCAGAGCCTCCTGAGCATCCCCCAGCCCCAGGTCTCCTGCTCAGGACCTCCCGACACCAGGCCACCGTGGGGAGCCTGTGGGGGTGCAAACCCCCAAGAAGGGGCTGGGGAGGGGGCACTGACTGCAGAGCTTGAGGACTGTGCTTGGAGCTGCAGAATGGCAGGGGCAGAAGGGGCCAAGCCTCAAGGGGGGACCTTCTGCAGGAGCAGGATGAGCCGGGGGGGAGGGGATACCTTGGAGAGGTTCCCAGGTCCCAGTCCACATCGTCCCCTGGATGCCCAGCTCCCAGTGCAGCACAAACCCTGAGGGCTTTGCCTATGTGCAGGGCTTTACCAAGCAATCAAAGGTTTGGGAGATCACTCTCAGGTTGCTGGCTCCAGGCTCCTGCCTCCATCCCTGCTGGGGTGAAGTTGGCAACACTCATCTAGGTCCAGAACAAGCACTGCTATGGCTGGAAATTTCCTCTCCTGACTGGGCCTGGAGCTGTTGCTCTCTAAAGGCACCATGTTCCCTGCTGAGGAGCTCAGTGCAGAAGGTAGGCCATGTCCTGTCACACCTTATCTGGCCACAGGAGCAGCAATGACATAAAGCATGCAAGGGCCTGAGCATTGCCTGGAAGAGAATGGCTGCTGTGACGTTATATCTAAATCAGTTCCTCAGGAAAATCCCATAGAGAAGCTTTGAGGCCCACCAGGCTGCCACTGGCTCTCTGCAAAGGAGCTGGGAACAATCGATTGTGCCAGACATAGCAGACCACATAGACGATGACCATGGCAAACCAGCTGAACATGGTGAGGAACATGGCCACGTCTGTGGTCCTCTGATGTGTGCTGCAGAAGTTGATGCCAGCACCCAGGACCTGGAGCAGTGGCTTGCCCACATATTCCTCCCATGGGGTGGTGTGGCAGGTGATGTCCTGGATGGAGTTGGGGTCCAGCTGTGCCTCCCACAGCACCTCCTGCAAGGCACAGTCGCAGTGCCAGGGGATGTTGGCCAGCTGGAGCTTGGCGCTGAGCACCAGCAGGGTCTCCTTGGGGATGCTGCGGATGCGGTTGCTGGAGAGGTCAAGGGTACGCAGCCCCACAGCCACCCCTTTGAAAGCTGCCCTATCGATCTTCTCAATGGCGTTCCTGGAGAGGTCGAGTTCCTCCAGGTGGGAGAGGTGTCTGAAGGCATTGCTGGGGATCTGGTGCTGCTGTTGGCGTCCAGCTTAAGGAACACTGCGTCTTTGGGGATGTCCTTGGGAATCTCCTCCAAGTTCTGGGAGCTGCGGAGGACAGCCTTTGCCGCTGCCCGCTCTGTGCACTGGCAGCTTACTGGGCAGGAGCTGCCCAGGGGATGTACAGAGGGAGGCAAAACAAAGCCTGGGCAATGCTGGCTGCCAGCGTGGTCATGAGCATCATCTTGCACCTGGCCACCTGGGCACGGCTGCTGGCAGTTCCCCAGTCACTGCAGGAGCTGTGAGGCAGCGGGGTGGCTCCTGTGTGCTCCTGCAAAGCCTCTCATTGCTGGAGGAAAGCAGAGGGAGGGGATGACACGGCGTTATTTCCCTTGAACGCTGCTTACATCTCATGTGTAATGTGCCCTGGCAAAGCAGCAAGAGGCTGGGCTCGGGAGCCCAGAAAACGAGGGTGTAATGATACTGGCTACAGTCTCTTCCTGGACAGCCTAATTTTGATTTAAGATTAATTGCACCTGGACATAGAGCTGCAGAGATTAAGAAAAAACCTTCCCCCCACTCCCCCATCTCTGCACATCCCACCCAGACATGCAAAGGGTGGAGGTGTCGAGACGGGCACAGCCTGGGAGCTTCTACCCCAGCTTGCTGCCAGTTTCCATGTGGGATGCGGTGATTTGCTGCTGGGGAACAGCAGCAATGAATTCCCATCTCAGCAACCCAAAATGTTAAAAGAAGTGGTGAGTCAGACTCCCCGGATCATCAGGCTGGCTTAATCACCACTGGGTTTTTAAGTAATAAGACCTGGAGTTCTTTTGCTTTTCCCATCTGGTCCATGAGCTGGTACAAGTCACATTTACAAGGGTTTTGCCAAAAGAGAGATTTGAAGATGACTTTGTTTTTTAAGGTAGACAAAGAGTACGGTTTAACAACCTGACACTGGGAGCTGAGCTTGGAGAGCAGCCACTGAATATCACTGTAAGGGGCGGGGGTAGCAGGGGCATCCAGGAAGTCCAAAGGTGACCCCAGCCCTGCTGGGGATGAGGCAGAAGATGAAGCAGGTGGACCTTCTTTCCTCTGCTCTTTCGTGCTACTCAAACCTCTCCTTCTACCTTGGCTGGGCTGAGCTGTGGGGGAAGAGATCCCCATAGAGGGGAAATTTGGAGGGGGATGATGATGATGCTGGCAGGCCCTGGGAGCTTATCAACCAGGAATGAAATTGTCCATGGTGATCTCATTAGGAGATCAGCTGGGCAGCAAGTGACGTGCAAGTCTTGCAGGAGAAGTCATTATTTCTCTGGTACTGGCATCCTTCTGGTAATGGCATCTCCCTGGCAACAGCACCCTCTAAGCACCAGCAGCCCTTGGGTACCAGCACCCCTTGGGTACCAGCCCCACTGGGCACCAGTGGATGTGCCCTGGGCTGCGGCGTTGCACAGCACACTCTTCCAGCACAGATTAAGTCAGGCTGCCTGGGAATTCCTCTGGCCCTACAAATGCTGCCCAGGTCTGCCAGCCCAATCGCCATGCAAGCGAGCATCCTTAGGGGACCCTTACTGGCTAGGCTTGGCTCCGGCTCTGGCTCCAGTTGCGGCTCAGCTCAGCTCTGTGGTGGCCCCAGTGTGGCAGCAGGTGAAGTGCCAACCCCACTTGTTGCTGCCGGGGCCTGGGACAAGCAGTGCCAGCCTCGGTGGGGACACCTGGACACCCCCCGCCCAGCATCACCAGCCCCTGGACCACATTGCTGCCTGGGCAGAATATCTACCGGGCAGGGCTGCCACCAGCCAACATGGTCCAGGGATGGGGCTGCCCTAGCCTCACCAGGGAAGGCACCAACAGATGGGTTTTGGGGTGCCTGACCCCTTTGTGGGGGTCCAGCACTGACACAGCAGGCTCTGGGCGAGTGGTCCCATGGCCCAGTTTGTGCTGTAACTGGGTGAAGCTAATCAGTTTCAGCAATTCTTAGACTGTAGTTGCTGCGTTGCCTGTTGGGGTCTAGGGGTCCAGAAGATTTACCAGCAGCTATAATGCATGATCTCCTCTCCTTCTCAGCCATGACTCCCTGCTCCTGGCAGAGAATGGTGGTGGGAGACCATGAGCAGATATTGAGCAGACACTGTGCCGCAGCCTCAGCACACAGCTTGCTTTCCAGCAGTGCCTCACATTTACTCCAAACGTGACAAGACATCTCTGTAGCCAGCATGGTGAGTGAGTCTGCAAGTGAATTGAATTTGTGCAATAAGATTGGGGGTGGGAACACTCAAACTGGGCTCCTCCTGGAAGCGCACTCCTGAGTGTGGTCTCCAGGAATGGCCCATGCTTAAACAGCCATGACAGACCACCAGCCTTTAGTTACTTAATACATTGTTTATTGAGCAGCGTTGACTAAGTTGCCAGTCTGACCCCCCTCTCCAAGCCCCAGTGCATCACTGGTGAAACTGCACTTGTACTATGATGGCCACTGGCAGGGAAGAACAGCCCTCGTTGGCCAGTGTCTGATCCAGTGGGAGAGTGCGGCAGAGCTGAAATCCCTCCCTAAGCAGTCCCAGGCGTAATCGACCCCCCCATGGGGCTGTTCTGGGCTATTGGGAGGCCCTGGGAAACATCTCCACAGTCCCTCATCCTCCTTATGGCAGGAAACAGAAAAAGTGAGTGAAGGATCCCTCAGGAACAAGGATGTCTGCGATGGACACATGAATGTCCTCACTCATGTCCCCACCTGCCCAAGTGGCCACAGAGCATGGACCACTTGGGTCCCAGCAAGCTGCCCCTTTCTGCCCATGTGCACAAGGGGATGGGGCAGGCAGGTGCCATTTAGCTGGTGCCTTGGCTCACACAGAGGGAAGGAGATCAGCTGCAATATGGTGCTCAGCATACGTATGCAGGATCACATAGGACTTGGGGGGTGGACCTGTGCAGAGGTATAGAGCCATAGGTGTAAAGCCAAGAGCTGCTCCCACCTTCACAAGTGCTTTATCACAGCTCAAGATGATGTCGTTGGGTCTGAGGCAATAGGAGATATGGGGGGAGATGTCACGGCAGCAACTTGCAGGGCAGTCAGATGCACGAGACCCCAAGCCTTCTCCAGAGCAATCCTCCAGGAGCTGTGCCGATGGGTCTGCCGGAGCTCAGAGAGTGAGTAGGGGAGCAGAGAGCTACCTGATGGATGCCCTTTGTGGAGGGGAACAGGGGCAGGCAAGTCTCCAGTGCCCACACCAAAGCAGACAGCAAGTGGGGGCTGAGAGAAGGCATGCCTTGCAGGAACAGCCCTGTGGCTCTGCTTGACCCAAGTCCTGGGCTAGCACTGTGGCTGATGTGGAAGCACTGAGCGACAAGCTGGGGCTGAACTCAGCCTCTTTGAAGTATGGACAAGGATGAGCTGGTGGCTATGGGATTCCTGCCTCAGCGGTGACCGGGATGCTCCGTGGGCGCTGCAATAGCTACCCGGTCTCCAGTTGCTGCCCATGGCCTCACAGGTGAGCTGGGGCATAGCGGCAAGTCCCAGCCAGGGCCCGGCCTGGGGCTGCAGGAGCCTTGGCCTGTGCTTGAGGACTCAGTAGTAGGCGCCGAGGAGTGTCGAGACCTTGTGCAGGAGCTCCTTATGGTTGGCGTGCAGGGGGATCCTCCTGTCCAGCACCTGCCAACGGATGCACAGCTCCGGGTCGCAGCCCTGTAGGAACTGGAAGGGGACCAGAGACATCATGTACATGCTGTGGGCAAGGGGCAGTGCCAGCTGTGCTCAGTAGCACCTCCGGCCCCCAGGCTCCCACCCTCTGTTTTTGGGGCCCCTGTTGCGGTGCCACCCCATCCGCAGCCCCATGTTCCTCCTCCACTGCACACAGCTGGAGAAGTCTGCTCCTGATGAGGGTGAGATCTTGGTCTGGAGCCAAACGGAATCAGAGAGATGTCTGCCTTGCCTGGGGTCTCACCTGCCCCATGCCTGCTGAGAACCAGGTTGGGGAGCTGCAGAGGGGGCTCTTACCGAATTCAGCCGCTTCATCTCCACATCATTCTGGTTGTCAAAGTGCACGCTGACAGCGACAGTCTCAACCCAGGCATTATCTGTGTTGCGTGGGTCATCAAGGTACCCCTTGTGTATCTGTGCATGATGAAGGATTGCTGCATTAGCAGAGCCATAACCACCGCTCTGAGGACAGTGAGAGGTGGCAGGGTCAATGCCCCATGGCTCCTCCATGTGCCCCATACCTCGGTGCCTTCTTTCAGCAAGTTCTGGAACTGGGGCCAGAACTCCCGGCGCAGGATCCACTTGAGTTTTAGCGGCAGCATCTCGCCTGGCTCCAGTGACCCCTGCACCGAAACAGATTTCACAGTCCAGCCCAGCCTCCCTCACTGCCACCAGCTTGGCACACACACCATGGTTGCCACCACTGCAGAAGTTGCCACAAGCTCTGCCAGAGGGGAGCAAACAGCAATGGTGCCTCCCTCCCTCCTCCTCCTGCCACAAGTCCTCAGCTGTGCCCAATCACGTGATTCAGGCCCTGGAGCTCTCTGCCAAAGGACTCTGCCAATGGTTTGACAAGATGTCTTGGAGGAGAACTGAAGCTCTGGAGGAGGAGGAGGGAAGAGCAGCGTTGTGCCCCCAGGCAAAAGCCGGGGACAGCGGGGCAGGGCTGGTGAGGGACACGTAGCTGTAACCTGGCCACAGCAGTCCTGGCAGCACAGTGCTCAGATGCTTTGCAGAAGGGGCAGAGGTGCCTCCTCAGACAGGGCTGTGAAACCCATCTGTGCTTCTCCCAGGGCATTTTGGGGCCAGCAGAGCTCCTTGGGCTTGGCTAGACCTGGTCTGGGGAGACCAGGTCTCCTAGGCCAGCTGGTCTCCACTAGCTCTTACCCCAGGCAGAGCCCAGACATCTGACAGGGGATACTGGGCCACCAGGACTTCCAGCATCTTCTTCAGGCTCTTCCTGATAATGGACCCATCCAAATTCCTCCTCCAGCTGTGAGAGAGGCCCATGTTACGCTGCAAGCCATACTCAGCTCCCCCCTTCCCAGCATGCAGATGAAGGTTCCGCCTTTGAATGGGTTTTGTCAGAGATCCTGGTCTCTCTGAAATGCCTTTGAGCACCCTTCTCTGTTCATGTCCCCAGCACCACCAGGAGCAGGTCAACGCTGCTTCCATGCACTCACCGGGTCACAACTGGGTGCAGGGCATGGTTGGGCCCAAAGCAGTGCAGCCTGCCACGGCCTCGCAGTCCCGTCCTGCCCATGGGATTCCTGGCAGGAGAGAGGGAGCAGGATGGGAGGCTCACACCACGAAGCTGGCCAAAGCCCTAGGCCACCTTCCCAAATTCCCCACCATTGCATTGAGTGTGTTCTGGGGCGCTTTTTTTTGGTGGGGGGGCATAGCCATGAGGATGCACTCCAAGGGAGATGCGTGCCATTTCCACACCCCACCATTAGCTGCCAGGAGGACTGAAGCCCTCCTGGCTCACACAACCATGATGGCAGCTTCTGGGTCTGGCTGGTGCTTTGCAGGGCTGCCCAGCCCCACTGACCCCACTCCCACCTCGCCCGTCTACCCCATGATGGGCACACTCACAGTGGCAGTCCATCCTGCACAGCATAGAGGCCATGGAAGCTCTGTCGGTCGATCAGCCCATCCATGGCATTGTAGTTGATCTTCAGAAGACACTCCAAGGAGCTGGGCATGGGAGGCAGTCCAACAGTGAGGGCTGGCTGTTCCAGGAGGGGATGGGGCAGAGGTGGAGGGCTGGATGGGGAGGGAGCCCCCAGGTGATACTCACGGGCTGAACGGGTCTTGCACAGCTGTGTCCTTGTGGTCGGCTGAGTAGGCAGGAGGGTCATAGAGCTGGAAGTCCACCTGCAGAGCATGTGACCATGTCAGGCCCTGCTTGCATCCCTGCTCTGGTGGCAGGCAGGGACAGGGAACCCTGGGGACACTTTCTGTCCCCGTCCCTTCCTCCATCCAACTCATGGCATCACTCCCCAAGGCAGGCAGGGCTCTGGGGCTGAGCTCAGCATCTTGGCTGGAGGGTTGGTGCCTCGCTTGTGCCCCTATAGAAGCCAGTGCCAGATCCTGTCGCCTACCTACATTCCTGATTCAGAAAGCGAGGAGGCAGGTGTCTATCCCCTCTGTCTCCCATCAGAGTATCCCAGCCAACCCTACCACTGCAGATCCCAGCAGTAACAATGTCCACTCCCCTCTTCTTGTCCCTCTGAAGGCCTTGGAGGAGCTGTTCACCCAGCAGCAGAGCCTCACTGGAGCTGCCATGCCCAGTGTGAGTGCCCTGTGGGATCCCAGGGAGGGGGCAGCCCAGATGGGCCTTCCCATCTAGAACACCTCTGGACATCCCCAGGTGAGACCCAGTCTTGTTTTACTGAGCTCAGCCACAGTGTTTTCTCAGGGAGGCATCTCTGGCCATGGTTAGATCCTCTGCCAAGCAAGACCCAGCCCTGGGTTGCTGAGCCCTGGCGGTGTCTCCAGGAAGCCACTCGTCCCAGGGCTGGGGAGAACAGAAGTTCCCAAGTTTGACACTTCTCTCTCTGGGGTGCAACGATGGCTCTGTTCCCACCTCCTGTCCTTCTCCACCCACAGGAGCAGCCCACAGCTGCTGCCTGGGGCAGAGCTCCTACCTCCCAGGGCACCTTCTCATCTGGCACAGGGAAGCGGATGGTGTGAGAACCTGGGTAGAGGAGGTTTCGGGCAAGCACATGGTATGGGGGCTGCTTCTCTTCAGGTTTCTCCTCCAGGTCCCAGTCCTTCATCTCTGAGGTTCTGCTGGAGACTGCAAGGCAGACAGAGACAGCGAGACCCCGCAGAGCAGGGTGCTGAGCCTCAGTAGGACTGGTGCTGAGGACTGGCTCAGCCGAGGGGCTGCCTGATGTCCCCTGTGGGCCTGGCCCCTAGCCATCCCTTCAGACAGGACCAGGAGGAATAGGAGCCTGCTCTGTGGGATGTTGCAGTGCCAAGCCTCAGCCATGGGCTCCAGGGAGGGCTCCAGCCAGGAGAGTGGGAATGGCCCCAGGACGGGCCCTGGGCTTCCCCCTGTGCTGCTGGGGAGGAGGCTGGCTGCACTTACCCAGGGGTGGCACATCCTCCTCTGAACTGAAGCCATTGCCCTGCAGGGCCTGCATGATCCACCTCAAGGCTTTGGCACTCTGATGGACCTGCATGGGACAGGAGAGGGTCAGCCCCTTCTGCGTGGCCACAGTGCGTGGGCATTGCCCTCCCAGTGCCACTCTCTCCTCCTTCCTTCGGAAACCACCTAGGAGAGGAGTGGGACTCTGCTGCACTTATATTATTTCTCCCTCAAATGCCACAGCAATCTCTGTGTTTCAGTGCAGGTTCATGGCACCCGGTCCCCAAACTCTGCACGACTGGCTTGTTCCTGAAGTAGCCCAGGACCTGCGGTGTGCCTAGGGATGGACACACAGCACCTTAGCAGAGCACCCCAGTCTCCAACAGAGCAGAAGATCAACCCATGTTGTTCCTCTCTCTGCAAACTAAATGGAGATTAAAAAAATAGAGTTGCAAAACTGTTCCTGATTTTGGGTCAATGGAAAAAAAATATTTCTGTCAGGGCCCTAAAAGCACTAACAGGCCTCAATGGCCCTGGCCAGCCTCCTCTGGAGCTCTCCACACACACCTATGGGCTCAGGAGCCCATTTAAACTCAGCCTTGGGCTTCAGTTCCTGCAGGAGCTATGTTGGAGGAGTGCTGGTCTGCAGCTCAGATCCAGCCATGATCCGCCTGGCCTTGGGCCCTGCTGAGCCAGCCCCCAACCCACAGATGGACTTCCTGGCTTGGTCTTACACCCAGTGCATCACCATGAACCTGCATGGTGATCTGGGGTGACCCCAGCTCTGCCCCCTGGGCTGGCACTCCACACGCATGGTGTGGAACAGCTTCACAGGGAGGAGGCTGAGAGTACCCCATGCCCAGTGGGTCTGGAGGGCCCTCTCAGGCCAAGGAGAAGAGCTGGAGGACAAGTGCAGGGGCTCATCCCACAACTTACCATCAGCCCGCTTTCATCCTTTTCATTCTGGAGTCAGAGCATTTCCCATAAGTCTTTTCCCCTTTGAGGCTCTTGCTTTGGCAAGGAAACTCATACAGTTTTAAAGGGGGGTTGATTCAGAAGAACTTTCTCCTGTGCTGTCGTTCAGTTGACTCAGCCCCTTGGAAAACCCCACCTTTCCAAGGTAGTTGCTCAGTTTTTGCCTCACCTGGTCTTCCAGAGCGATCAATCTCTGCTCTACCAGACCTGTCCTCTTCACCCAATCCAAGTCCAGCAGCTCTGCCAGTACATCAACTCTGGAGGGATAGTGCAGAGAAGAATCCCCTTAGGAATCATGCGTGCTGCAGGCACTCGGCCGCTCACTCCATGTGGGTGCATCCACCTCCACAGGACAGATTCTAATGAGCACTCCCTCTTTGCCTGTATGCACGGCAAGGAGTGCAGCAACAGCTCCCTGAGGTCCCAGAGCACCAGTCCCAATTCCTTCCTGCCCAGGACAGTCGAGGACAGGCAGGATGTCCCCGTATCAGGAGTGCTGGTACCTCTGTGCAATGTCTCGGATCTTCTGCTCTGTGTTCTGCTTCTCCTGGCACTGCTGGTGCTGCAGGTAGTTCTCCTTCAGGTACATCTCCCAGGAGAGGAGGGCAGCTTCTTCATTCTTCTCCAGCTTCTCTTCTGCCAGAGGAAGGGGATGGCAGTGCTGTCAGATCCCTAGGCATCTCAAGCCCTGGTGCCACAACACAGATGCCAAACCTCATGCCCCAGGGAGGGAGCAAAGGAAGAGAAGGGAGATGTTCCTCACTGAGCTGCTTGCGGTGTGTGGCTGGCCTGCAGAGCAGGCCTTGCCGGATCAAGAGCTGCAGGTGGTTGAGGAGAATGAAGGGTGGAGGTGCAGGTGGGCGGCCGTGGTACTCCTCGATCAGGTCATGCCGCTGGAACTTCCAAATCTGGTCCGTGTGCTCTTGGACCTGCTGGAACGTGTAGCTGGGGACAGAGCCTGGGCATCAGCTGTGTAGTGGAGGTGAGGAGGCACACCTCATCTGTGTGGTGCCCTGGGTCCTACCTGTCTCCCTGATCAGCCCTGGCCTGCGTCCCCTATTTCCACCACATCCATAACCCCTCAAAGCACCCCTGAGGTCTCATCCATGTTTGCACTAGGCCTCTCCTCATACTTTCTCAGCATATAGTGCCCTGGCCCTGGCCAAGCCTGCAAGTAAAACCAGCTTGATTCACTGTCAGACCATGGTCGTACTCACTTGAACATGGCAATGAGGAGGTTGAGGAGGAGGATGTTGGTGAAGAGCAGGTACAGGCACAGTAAGATGACCGTCAGCCACTCTGGGAAGATGGGTTTCTTGTTGTCCTCATTGGTCTCTGGGCACTTGGGCTTGTAGGGGTCAGTCCCATTCGGGCTGCACTGATCGATGTTGAAGTTCACCCCTGCAAGACAGCACAGCACTACTCCTCCGCAGCCAAACCACACAGAGTCTCAAGGAGCATGTTGTGCTCTCTGACAGCTGCCAGCACCAAGGTGGCTTAAAACAAAGCAGGGATCTGAGCAACTGGCACATACTGAAGGTTTCCAAGCTTGCCCTGCATCATCCTCTCTGTCCTCAGTGCTCTGCTTACTCCCACCAACTTTGCAGCTGTGACTCTGAGCTGGATCTACTCCTGGCAGCTGGGACCCTGCTCCTGTGCCTTTGCTAGCATTATCTTCACTGGTTGGGCAGGGTCAGTCCCTGGGTTTGGCATGGTGGCAACTCTCTGAACACGCCAGAGCAGGGCTCCATTCCCACACTCTGTCATTGCTCCCTCCTAGCCTTATGGTTGTGGCTTGGAGAGGAGTCCTGTGCAGGACTTCCACATTCTAGCAGACTGCTGCATGAGCTTGGCACCCCTCAGCCTTGTAACAAAGCCACCCTGCGCATGCCATATGCTGTCACAGGCTGGCGTCCCTTACCATCGATGTAGGAGGGAATCTGTCCGAAGATGGTCAGGTAGGAGTGGTAGACTACGCCACGGAAAAGCCACTCCACACGTTCCTCATTGTGGATCAGGATGGCCTGCTTGGCAACCCCAAAGGACACCACCCACACTGCTAGCAGGAAGAGGAAGAAGAAGACATCCTTCATCTGCAAAGACACAGGTGAAGCAAAACTGCGTCCTGGAGCAAACTACCCTCCAGGACAGCATAGCATGGGCAGCACATCCCCTGCAGGCAGCCAGCTGCTCTAGCTGGGAGCCAGGCCTGGCAGTGTAGAGGGGAGCTCTCACCATGCGCTTCACAATGATGATCTTGGGCCCCAGTGTTTTACTGACTGTGAAAATGTGCATCAGACGCAGGCAGAAAATAATAAAAGCCAGTGACAGTATGATGCGCCCGGGATATAAAGTTGATGGAATCAGCCTGAGCACAGAAGAGAGGAAAGGAAACATCTCAGTGCCACCACTGTGGTTATTTTTTGATCTCACAGCATTACATTTCTGCAACATCAGTGACCTTCCCCAGAGTGTGGGGTGAGAGTTGCGGCATGAAAAACCTCTGTCCTAAAAGCAGCTGAAAACAGAAGTAAATTGGTCAGAATTAATCACGTAACTATGAAAATCTTCATTGGTGTTTTGAAGAAGAAATTGCAATTAAAAAAATGTGCACAATTGTCATAGTAGTTCAGGACCAGCTGCAGCCTACAGTTGTGGCTTGAGCCTGTGCACTGCCAGGCAAGTGGCTCTGAAACTCACCTGCAAGTCAGCCCCGTGATAAAGACCACAATGGCACAGATATCCAACTTATTCCAGAAGTCCTTGAAGTACAGGGAAGCCATTTTCAGGACCCCAAGCCCATCTGGATCATACAACAGCTATTGGGAAGAGAAGTGGGGTTGATATGTCAGTGAAAGCCTTGTAAGATACTCACATGCATTGTAGAGTGGAGGGACTGCACAGATCTGCTAGCCATCACTGGACTCTCTTGCTTACCTGAAGTTAACCTGAGCCTACGGGGTTTTCTACAAGGGCATGGAAGAAGCATGGGGAGAGATACCTGAGATGGGGGCTCTTTAGTCTGGTGAGGAAAGGTACAGAGATGAAGCAAAAGCTGAAAAAAAATCAAATGTAAAACAAAGTCTGGAAAGACTTCTGGGAATAAATGCCCAGGGAAGAAGGTGGTCCCTCCATCTCCCGATATTTTCAACTCAAAACGGTGTGCTTCTCTGCAAGTACCCAGGGCCAGGCCAGAGGTAGCCAATGAGATTCTCTGGCCTCAGAGATGGGGGGATCTGGCAGCTCCTTCTGCCAGGACCTCTCCAAATGGATGGCAACATGAGGGGCAGCATGGAGACATGAGCTACACAGGACCTTCCAGGAGTACCCAGAAGGGTGTCTCTGGCAGACTGGATCCTCTCACCTCCTCCCAACCTCTGCTCTGCCTGTCCCATACCTGACGGGTCTCCTCGCACACCAAGGAGAAAAGCCAGAAGTAGATGAGGTACTCCCACCAGGATGGTGATGGCTGGAAGTCAACCATCAGGACATAGGCGAAGAGCAAGAGGAAGGTGAAATAAGAGAGGATGTTCATGTGGAAGATAACCACAGGTGCCGTGAAGAAGGCCCGGAAACGTGTCAGACAGTCCATGGGCTGCAGCCTCTTCTCCCTGAGGGGAGCAAGGATGAAAGCATGCCTCAGCTGCCTGAGACTTGCGCGATAGCAATGCAGGTGAGGAGTACTGCTCTGACCATGTAGTGTGACTAATAGTGCTCTCCTGTGCCAGCCATCTGGGGCTTTTGAGGGGCCTTGCTGGTGTATCAGCTCCCCAAACCACATGCTGCCCAGGGAGATGTTGCAAGAGCTTCTCCCAGCCTGTGCACACACAGAATGACCCTCCTGGCTAGGCTGTCCTATGTGGTCCCTGGGGTCACTGCAGCCGCCCAAGGGGACCTGCAAGCACCGAATAGTGAGGCTGAAGGTGATGACACACAAACGTGCACAGGGTGTTCTTGGGCATGTGTTGGGTGATTGTATGAAGGAAAGACTCCTGTCCCATGTGGCCCAGGGCAGGGAAGCAAGCCAGTTGAAGGATGAGACTGAAGGAGAATCCTGCCTCCATCCATGCATTCCCTAGCTGCAAGAAGTACCTGAAGGTGATGAGGTTGGTGTAGAGAAGTGGGAAGAAGAGCATGCACACGATCACCCGCCAAAGCCCGTTGTCCACACATATCTTCCCCCACCAGACTTTAGTTAGAAAGACCTGTGAGGAGGAAGAGGAGCACTGGTTACAGGAGCCCCCTTTACATTCTGGCCAAGTCTCATGGAATGTTTGGCTAGTCCAGCTAAGGGACAGAACCTGTGCCTGTACCACAGGAGTATGAGGGACGAGCAATTTCCCTGGTAGCATGGAGCAGGGAGGAGATGGGCAGGCCCAGCACAGACCCTGGCACAGGTCACCAGGTAAGGCAGGGTGCTCAGCCACCAACTGTGGAAATGGGCCTGCAGGGCACAGCCCCTCCATCTGAGCTCTACCTCTGCAAGCAAGGAACCCTGAATCTGGGGCAGGGGACACGTCACTCTTCCCCCGCACCAAGCACCACCATTGGGAACCCACTTGGACACCTCCATGGGACACAAAATTCATGTTCTTGGCCTCCAATGCCAACTGCAGACAGGTTGTCTTCCCCCAGGCCTCAGAGACACGGATGAGGAGCTTCTGGGCTCTCTCTTCATCCTTGCGGTAGCACTCTGTGAACACACCTGGGAGATCAGGGAGACAAGGCAAGGCTGAACTCTGGGGCCAGCTTGATGCTCAGCAGGAGGAGCACCAAGGAGTGCTTGGCAGCAGGATCTGGGAATTTCACTGTGGCCTCCCTCTGCACTCCCACCACCACCCAGGACACAGCCCTCACAGCACCACTACCCTGAACATGACAAGCACACCCCTATTTGGCACCATCCACCCCACCTACCACCCCTTAGACATAGCCTGGTCAAAGCTAGCCAGCACTACAGAACATGAGAGTAGTTCTGGGTTGCTGGTCCCCTCCCACTCACCAATTGCCTTGTGCTCATACTGCTCAGCCAGGGCCAGCATTTCATCAGTGGTGTCAGTGTCTTCTTCCTCCTTAGCGAGCTCCTTCAGGATTTTGCTGCAGGCCAGAGCAGCTGCCATGCAGTCCTGGCTCTGGGGCAGAAGAGGCCAAAGAGGGTGTGGGACTCTGAGCTCCTACAAGGCCCTTGGCAGTCCTGACAAGTCCTGCAGGGTTCCCGTGAGAGGGAAAGAGGATATCCCAAGCTGACCACTGCTCAGGAAGGACAACTTGCCATTACAAGGGCTGAGCTGTCCTCCCCTCTGGGCACAGGGGCAGCAGGTAACCCAGTGCCATGGGGAATCTGGGGACATCCCTGCCCTCATAATAGGAAGCCATGTGTGATGGGATGTTTGTGACTCCATGGTTGTGCATGGTATGCTCGTGTCTTCCCAGCTGGCAGCCAGCTATAGCACCTCTTGCACAGGGATGCTGTTCTGGGCTGGAAGCCTTATCTAGCCCAGCTGCCATGCCCCTGGGTCCCACCTGCAGTGTGCTGAGCCCTCTCTCAGTCTTTGCAAGGAAGACCACACTTCTGGCCCAGAACATCATCAAGTGAACATCAAGTGTCCATAGGCTGGGGGAGCTGTTGCAGGATCACTAGCTGGCTCTCATTTGACTATGGCTTGGGTGCTGCCACAGGCCTGTGATCTAGCTCTCCTGCTGGCCTGAATCCCAGCAGGTGCAATCTTGCCTCTTGGGCTTGGGAGGTTTGGCTCTATCTGAGCATTTCAGCTGGGACCAACAGGTTTGGGCTGTGATACCTGGGCCCAGATGATTTCTGCCAGTTCCTTGTAGTTCTGGACCATGGCCCAGATGAGCAGGTCACGGACTGGGTCCATGGTGAAGATGACTCGGCCAGCAGAGCGCTTGTAGAGAGACCGGAGACTTGACCCCTGAACCTGAGAGGTGTGCAACGGTCAGACCTGTTCACTTGCCAAGAGACCGCAGAGAGCAGACAGCCCCTAAACACAAAGCCCTCCCTGAAACCTGAGTGCCTGCCTCTGCCAGCCATAGAAGGGCGTTTACTGCAGAAAGAGGGGTGGCCAAAGCTGGTCTCATCCTGGAAATGCCACTTTTTGTAAGGCCAGAATCATGTGGGGATGTGCCCAGCCTGTCCAGTACATGAGGAACTTCTCTATCCTCCACCCCGCTGGGTTCTGCCCACCAGAGTTACACAGCCATGTGTGCTGCATGTGTAGGAGGGTGGGAACTGCATCTTGAATGTCGGGCAGATGACATGGGAAGGGCTTTAAGGGACTTTAAATGGGATTCTTGAGTGGGCAAAAGGACAGTGATCCAGCTGCAACCTCCAAGGCTGTTTCTTGAGCCACCGTCTGCCTCCCTAACGCAACCCCGCCACCACGTAACCTGGAGATGCGTACATTCAGCTTGATGTGCGGGACAGGGATGGAGAGCCGCGGCCGGTCCGTGTGCTTGGGCTTGGGGTAGAGAGGCTGTGTGGAGTGGCCCAGCAGCTCCCGCAGCACCTGGGAGACATGGTGCAGCTGGATTCTTGGCATTCTGGAGCCAGCTGTGTGCTCTTTCTCCTCCAGCAGAACCTTCTGCAGCTTGCTGTAGAACAGGCAGGATGGTGCCATGTTGTCGTAGAGGTAAACCAGGGTGTCCCAGGTGACAAACTCCTTGAGACGCACTCCCTGTTCCAGGAACAGCTTCACAAACTCTGGCTTGTTGGAGATCAGGGCAGCTGCCATCACGGGGTGGAGATCTGTGGACTGGCAGTCCAGAGGCAGAGGTGAGGGACTCCATGGCCACAGAGCAAGGCCACATCATGCAACTCGCTCAGACAAGGGGAAGGTTTTATCCGCAAGCACACAAGTAGTTTCTGCGTGTGACATAGCAGCTGAGAGGTGGAGGGCGAAAGGTGGCACTGGGACTTGCAGGACATCTCCCAGAGACACATTTGTAGCTTAGTATGCCCTCTCCCCTGGTGGTGAAGCCCTCTGTTCCCTTAGCTGCTGGGTGAAGGGATGGGGTGGAGTCATGCTAGACCCTCTTTCACCAGCTCATGAGGATGCACCATACAAACAAGCAGGACCTCGCAGACTTGTCCCCCCTACCCTGTGCGCAACCGTTCAGCTGAAGGGTAACAGCGCTGCCAGCTGGATCTCAGCCATGGGAAGACTAGCTGCTCCTGATGGTCACCCAGTTCAGCCTTTGTGTCCGTTTCCAAAATAACATTTGTATGTGTTCAGAAGTGAAAGCAAGGTCTGTGGGTAAGGGGGTACACTTTTGTCCTGGCAGGAAGTGCCTGCTGACCTCCTGCCACCGCTTGGTCTCAGCCTCGGCTTTTCATTCCAGCCACACTGTTCCAGGGCTGCGGCACCCATAACAGCCTTGGCCTGTGTCAGCTAATCTGAGAGCCTGCCTCATCCTCCCTTCCTGAAAAAGGCGTGGCTCTTATTCAGGCTGTGGATTTTCCCATCATCAACTATTTATTCTGCAGTATCTTGGTTCCTGGCAGCCCTCCCCAATTCCCTGAGAGGTGTATGAGCTGGGGGATCCCAAACTGTCAAGCAAAATAGTCCCACAGGCCCATCTGAAAGGACAGAGAATTCTGCTCAGCTTTTACTTTCCAATGCTTTGGACCGTCTCGGTTGGATTGGGTGTGGGACAGCAGAGCTGGCTTGTGCTGATTCCTGCCCCACTCTCTATTAAAGCTAGCAACTGTCTGAGCAGGGAAGTACCAGGCTGGGTGAGATGGGTTTAGAGACAAGCTGCCATTTTGGCATTAGCAGAGATCATACGGCAGAGCTGTCAAGACGTATTGTTGGTGCTAGGTTGGTGGATTGTCTTTCAAAGACACCAGTTTTGAATGAAATACCAACCACATTTGTAAACAATTATAGGGCAAAAAGGACCTTTACAAGCAGTGAATTGCAGGCTGTGCACTCCTCTGCTTTGGGTATTTGCACTTTAGAAAGACACGACATATTAAGAGCACCCGGCAATGAGGTAGGAGTTTAGGGTCCAAGAGAAATGCCCTCAAAAACTCTCCCTAGGCACAGCAGAGGTGAAAAGTACCCTCAACATCCACAGTCCTCAGGTGGGACCTGACAAGCTGTAACCCTGGCCGGCTAGTCTTGCAGCAAGGTCCTGGAAGGTGTGCATGGTCAGGAATGGGAAGAAATGTCCTAACCCTTGCCCTCCCCCCAGCCCCCCAGCTCTGTGTCTCCCATTGTAGCCATGAAGCAGACAAGCAGCACAGATACTTTCTTACCTTCCACTCATGGTCGTCTGTGAAGATCTCACTCCGAGCAATGTCCACCCTGTTCCAGGCCACAGCTAACTTCAGCTGGTGGTCCCAGTTCTCACGACCAAAGTGATCCTGGTTTCGGGATGCTGCATGCGAAGCGCATGTGTTAGAATAGAGGATCATTTACCCTCTGGAAGCCCCCTTGGAGGCCTGGCCCTTTGGGAGAAACAGCTCCTCCTGATCAGTTCAGCATCATAAGGTCTGGGGAGCCCTTTGGTGACTCCACAAGCCAAGCAGCTGCAGGAGGCAACTTGTGACCCCTATTCCATTCATCTCTCCCATGCCCCCAAGCAGCTCCCAGCCCCTTACCTTTGAACAGGGCCTGAAGGATGGCCACATCCACATCCTGCTGACCATATTTGCCCTCTCTGAAAATGGTCAGGAGCTGCTGGATCCTCACTATATCTTGGATCTACAAGGAAAGCCGTGGGCAGGCAATTATCATCAGCATCTCGTCTCTGCCGCTTCCCGCAGCCCTCTGTGCACTCCTGTCCTGTGTGGGGCAATTCCTTGCTCCCCTTGGGTTGCCAGCAGGTCCCCTGCGCTGTCTCCCAGCCCAGCTGGGGTTGGTGCCACACAACCCATCTTTCTGTCCAGAGGGAGCAGGCAGTGGAGGGGCACAGCTTGAGCCCTTGGGGTGTTCACCAAGACAATGCTGAGTATGGCTGGGAGGAGATGGATGTTCAGTAGAAGTTGAGGCTTAAACTTCACAATGGGAGCCTTGATTCTCATGGGGAAGGACTCCTGGGGACCCCTTTGATCTCCACATCCTCACTGAGAGGAGCTGTCTGCCTCCAAGATGCTCACCTTCTTGGTCCACTCCACCAGCTTGCCCTCAGTGAAGAGCTCATAGGTGTCATGGAAAAGCACACTCAGCTTCTTCCGGATCAAGGCGATGGTTATCTTGTGCACAGGCAGGCTGGCCACCTGTGCAATGACATCGGCCACACGCCCAGATCCTTCCACAATCACACAGGGGGTCCCATTAGTGATGGCATTGTAGATGGTCTGCAACAGAGCAGGGAGGCTGGTTTTAACATCACCCAGAGGCCAGCAACCCCTCACTGAGCCTGAACACCGCCCCCCACAGCAATCCTATCCAGCTGCATTTCAGCTAATGCGACAACCATGTTCCACCAACACCGGGAGAGCAGCAGCATCAGGCAAGGAGCAAATCTGCTGCCCTCGACTCTGGCTACTGACCCAATGGGCGTTCCCAATCCTGCCCCATCCCACCACTACCCCCTCTCAGCTCTGCTGGGAGAATGCAGGAGCAGTTCCTTACATCGAGTGTTCCAGGGCCTCCTTCCAGCACCACACAAACAATGGGGATCTTGATGGCAACGCCTGCAGGGAAAGCAGAGCCCAGGGTCACCTCCCTGTGGGGCAGCCCCTCCAAGCAGCTGAGCTGTAGTCCCCACTGAGCTGTAGGGTGTAAAATGCAAAGTGGGAGCACTGCCAGGCTCCAGCGGAGATGGGAAATGATCTCTTGGCAGTCATAGTGCTGGGAGGGGCTGTCTTGGGGCAGAGAAAGGCTTCTTGATTTGTGTCACCAAGGTACCTGGCACAAACCATGTTCTGTATTTATCACGAGCATCTTCTCAAACCTGTGCTTGGATCCTCCAGGGAAGCCAAGGCCTCCTCTCTCACCTGAGGCTGGGATGGGTCTCATGCCTTATGCCCTCCCCTGCCTCAGGCCTGGATGTGTGTTGCTGTTACCTCCTTTCACCTTGGTCTGCTCCGAAATGAACTTCTCCAGCCGGGTCCTCAGAGGGATTTCCACTCCATACCTCCCATGGGTCCCATCATCCACTAGGATGAAGTGGGAGTGGTTGCTGTCCAGGCACGAGAGGCTGCCTTGGTTCTCCTCGTCCAGTATATACTCAGCTGGGAAGCCACCCTGTAAGGTGCAGGAGGAGAGACTCTGGGCAAAGCCTGACAGGGCTGAGCAGGAGCATCAGACGCCCAAAGCAACCAGCATGTAGAATGGGAGCAGGACAGCATGCGGGGCAGACAGGCTGAACAGCCGTCCCTGCCATCTCTGTAGTCCTCACATCAACCTTGCCCCATGCTTCTCTGTCTCTGCTCCACCTGCCCTCCTAGGCTGCTCCCACACACCCACAGGGGTCCTCCCAGGAGAAGCGCAGCACCTATGCAAGACACTGGGTAGGGTAGAGGGGCTTCTTGGAAAACATCAGCCTGGAACCATCACTCCTGGTCCGGTTGGGTTTTTACCAGGTCTACTAGCCACAGGCACCTCTTGAAGCACCCGTTCCCATAAAGATCCTTGTGTAGGACTTCCCTGTCAGTCCAGGAGTAAGTAAAACAAATGCATTTCCAACTCTGCCTGGCTCACCATGGGGCAGATGAGGCTCTCGCGGTTGTACACGGTCCCCCAGGTGGCTATGCCAATGGTGACAATCTCGCCTTCCTTGTAGCTGCAGCTCAGGATGAAGTCTCGCACTGCCTCTCCCACCTGTTTCATCACACCAGCATGGGACCCTCCTGTGATGATCCAGGCTCCTGGGGGTCAGAGAGGGGCTTGGGAAGGGAGAGACTCTGCTCACAGCAATCTCCTAGCATCCCACAAACTCACTGGACCTGGCATAGTCAGATGACAGGTCCCTGTTCTGCTGCAGTCTCAGGGAGAAACTCTATATCTCTTACCAGTGGTCTGGGCCACTTTGACTAGACCTTGCCGGAAGATGTTCTTTAGCCTTGGCTTCATGATGAAATTTTTGGCTCCACCAGTGACTGAGATGAGAAGGTTGGGTGCATCAAGGCCCCAGTGCTGTGTCATGAGGTGGTAGATGACCCGTGGAGGAGTATCAGAAGAGACACGCACATACTGCGAAAAGGGAACATACATGTGTTTTGGGTAAAAAGAACAGGGTTGGGGAACAGGGCACCTCCATCACAATTTCTCCTGTCCCAGCGAAGAACCAGGGGCTTCCCATGCCATTTCCCAGCAGAGTTCTATTGCTGCTGCCCCAGCTCTTGGTGCATAACCCTGTTCCCAGTCAGTTCCCTGGGTATGAGAATCCCCAAGGCTTGCCTAAGGACAAGGACAGGGGACAGCCATGCCTTGAAGCATGGGTCTTACAGCATGAAGACCAGTCTTATGGTTTTAGAAAAGGACTAGATACAGGACTGGAAGAGAGGAGGGATGCTGTCCCATCCACCTTTCTCTGCTTGGGTCAGTGTTGCCTTTGAGGCATTTCCATGCTTTCCTCACTTCTTGTCATTCAGGATGGAAATACTTGCATTTCATCTGTCATAGCAAGATCTGAACACTGACTCCCAGTGCACTACAGAAAAAAAAAACATCACCTTTCCCATCTTCTGTCCCAGGCCTGTAAAGTGGATGTCACCAAAGGCATCTGTTGGCATTTCCTGGATATGCCTGCTGGGGTCCCACTCCTTCTCCAGGAAGATGGGAGGTTTGGCAGCGTCTTCTAGATGCTGTTCCCTGAGGTAGCCGCACTCACACACAATCCTCCTGAAACATATACCAACTCTGTGGAAAACAAGCTAACCCCAAAAGGCAGAGCCCAGGTGGCCCACCTGCCTCAGCCCAGGCAGGAGGTGTTGGCATTTTCATTAAGAACACCACAGGCACCAGCACCTCCCACCCAACTCATCTTCCAGCTCAGAACTTGTGCAGAAACAAGGGCTTTTTCTGGGGGAAAACGTAGCAAAAACTGGTATTTCCATCTATAGAGTTTTATGACAGAAATATTAAGGTTGCTCTGGATGGAAATGACTGTAAGAGAAAGCACTGGAAAGGTTAATCACTGGGAAACTGGATATCAGCCATGCAGTGACACACAGCAGGATGAAAAAAACACAGTCAAAAAAAAGTTTTTGAATTCCCTTGATACCAGTTCCCTTGACATAAAGGTGGGATTTTCTAGTGCTGTAGCTTTGTCACCAAATATCCCTTTTGTTTCCCTGGCAGGGGAGGGGAAGGAGGGACTGTCTGACTTACCCAGAATCTGATGTCTGGGAGCTTTCCACAAAGTATGTGCACTCTTTCTTCCGGATGTTTTCAGGAATCCATGAGATGAGATTTTCCTGAGGGAGTAGGAAGAGCAGCAAGGGCTCAGTGTTTCTGTAAAGGGCCAGAAGTTATGCCAGGGGCCAGACACACTGGTGCTTGGAGCATATCTAGGGGCTTTTTTTGCTGTGAAGGAGGAAAGCTCCGTCACTATCTGCAAGGACAAAGCCACATGTACTCCAAGGAGAGGAGATACAAATGCTGGACATGAATGCTGGCTATGCAGAGGTACCTCGATGTTTGGGGTTTTCTGCCTAACCCTAAAACTCAAGTGATCTCTTATTAATGCCACTCCAGCCTGAGATTCCCCACTGATGTGTCCCAGGATAACTCAGTGATGCTCTTCCACCATGTGTGGCCAACTCCCACCTCTTCCAGCAGCTCCTGAACTTGCCTTCTCATTGCTGCCTGAGGGGAAATGTGCCTTCCGCCTGCTCTTTGAGATGCTGCTACTGCACTGCTGGACGTTGGGGACCACCTCAAAGTTGCTCATCATCCTGGAGTGCATGGAGGGGTTGTCTCCTCTCTCGGGGCACACCTTGTTTAGTTCAGAGGGGAGCACCTTGGTGTGCCGGACACTCGCAGCCATGGCTGCCCAGCCTCCTCTCTCCTGCTCCTAGGCCAGGGGGTCCTGAACATCTCCATCCTGAGTGCAGCAGAAAAGAAAAAGGATATATGTGGACTGAGAGCAGTGGGTCACTCTGTTTGTCATTCCCTGTAAAGGGGGAGGTCTGAGCAAGAGGAGAGAGATGATTTCAGTAAAAACCCACAGGATGAGCCACATTGAGACAGACGTGTTTGCTGCCACTTCCCCAGCCTGCCAGCCTCTGCAGATTGATGCCCGTGTCCTGCCACCAGCACAGCTCCTGCTCTGCCACCTGGCAGTCCCTCAGCGTGAGGCTCTCCTTGCTTGCATGCTGCCGCAGGCAGATGGGATATTTCTGGCAGCAGAGCAAGCAGAAATCAGGTCTTTTTTTTTGAGCAGCCTGAGCACGGCCCTGCATGGAAAATTGGGGTTTACAGGAAAGACGGTCAGCTGCAGCTGGGTCCAGATGGGACCTTGCTGGTCACTGTGCCCGGCCTCCTATTTCAGGTGGGGCATGACAAAGTCTCTGCACCCTGCCTCGTGTGACACATGGCTAGATGGGTGAGTGGGTTTAAAAGTTATCAACTGCCATGACATGTGCCTTCTTGCCTCCTAGAGAGCTAGACCGCAAACCTCTGCCTGCTGCAGCTACACCATCCCTCTCAAACGCTCACAGACTCTGCTTCTGAGATCCCGAATGGCTGAGCTCCCCAGAAGCTGATGGAGCAAGGATAGAAAAGCTCCTGTGTGTCCCTGGAGCCTAAAGGGGAATGGTGTCCACTCTGGGGGGCTGTGGTCAATTAATGAGCACAGCACTCACATAATGCAGTGGCAAAGCAGTAGGGTCAGCAGACCTGTGTTCATAATGAGGATTTTGGCGGCGTTTCTGCCAGCTGAACCCTGCATCATAACCAAAATGATAAGGCTGGGAGGACTTCCCACTGTAAGGAAGGAGTGGTGGAGCAAAATGATGGCTGCTGCTGCATTTCAGTCATGTCTCCTTCCCCCAGACTCAGCTCTGCTGCAGGCAGGGAGCATCCAGGAAAAGGCTTTTTGTTCATCTCCCTCAAATGCCAGCTTCCTCCCGGGCTCCCCCTGGGAAGCATGCAGCGTCACTGACCTTAGGAGTCAGGTTTTGACGGACCACCTTTCTGCATCAACACAACCAATGGCAGATCTCATTGCTTGCAAAAGAGCTGTCTAAATAATGTCAAGCACATCCTTAATTCTCAATTCTGGCCCCACTGGGTGGCAGGCTGCTGGAGGTGTAGGGCATGCCCACATGCAGCTGATAAGCACATGCAGGCAGGGCTCTCCTGCTGGGCACCCCAGGACTGAACGACACCCAGAATACCTGTCCTTAAGGGGGTCTGGGGACAAGAGCAGAGCTCAGGCTGCCTGCTCCAAGCTCGGCAAGCACTGCAGGAGCAGGGGCTGTACCCTTTGTAGGCAGTACAGAGCCCCCCTCACCCTGGGTGTCAGGTCACCTCTCAGCCTCAGCAGGTTGGTCATAGCACCCTGTGGGGACAGGGATGCAAACCAGGTGCTGAAAACTGCCTGCAGACCATGCTCCCCCCCACTCCCTGCTCCCCCATGGACACGACCGTACCTTCCCCGCAGCATCCTCTGTCTGCATCACCAGCTTGTCTGCTCCGTGCCTGCCACGGGGAAGTCAGCCTCCTGTGCTCCTCCAGCTAGTCATCTTGTCACTTGAGAAGCAGGTGATGAGCAGAGAACAGGGCAGAGCTGCCTGCAGAGAGGAGGAGACGGCAGGGTGGCTGGCAGCCTCTCAGCAAATCAGATTGCAGAAGCAGTCCCTGCACCCTGCTGAGAAGCTGCAGCGCAAAGGCAAGTCGAGCGGCTGAGTCACGGTTCCCTCTGCCTGCAGGCGCAATGTCCACTGCAGTCTGGAGGCGCACGGGCACCCTAGTGCCATCAGCCTTACACAGTGCACAAGCTGCCTTTGGCCAATGTTGCGGGCAGGGGAATGGCAAATGATGGGTCAGAGCCAGGAGACGGCTGGGAAGGGAGATGTTGCCAGTTATCAAATCCAGGCACATCCTTCAGAGCTGGGGGCTGAAGCCATGTGCACCCCTTCATGTTGCAATGGGCTTAGATGCTGGGGAAATGCATTAACAAACATGCAGAGTCCGAATGAAAACATGGTGTTTTGACCATATCCTGTAGCTCCCTTTCTAGTCAAAGCATGTAAGCTAGCATGAGCCCCCTATGCAATGAGTTTTTCTAGTTTCCTTGAACAAGAGCAAACAGCTGAGATTTTGCTGGGAGAACAGATGCAATTAATAAGGTAGTAAATAAAATCCATGTGCAATGTTTTACAGTTCAGTTGTAATTAACTCTGCGCTGCCAAAAGAACTGAAGCTAGAACTGCACATTAATTACACATTAATGTGAATGTTCATCCGATCTCAGCTGGCTGACTCTCTGGAGACTGTGGCTTTTATTTCATTTTTGTACATGCCAAATCCACTGTGGCCCAGCGGGACCCACATGGAGCCAGCACACTTGGGCGGTTCCCACTGCTCCTAGTCAGACCCCAGCTAAAACCTAGCAAGACTCAAAGCAAAAGCCTGGCGAGTTAACCTCCAACTCCAACAGGATAAATGAGATATGAGCTTGAAGGACTTTGCAGGAGGGAAACTTCTGCTTCCTGCAAAGACACTGCTGCTGTAAAAGTGGAGGCAAAATTCAGCCAGATTCATGCTTGTGAACTACAAGGCTTTTTCTGTCAAAGAGGAGCAAACTGTTCCCCCCAGTACTGCACCCCCAAAAATACACCTCTTGGATTGAGAAGCTGGGGGAGTGGGTAGGGGTTGTTGGTATTTAAATGAAGCACAACTTAAAAAGATCCAGGGGATGTATTAAATGCAAGAGGAGGCAACGGGATGGCTTATTAATTGACAGTGCACTGGCCAAACAGCGAGCTCTATGTTTCCCTTGATCGCCTGGTGTGCTGCCCTGTGCACGGGATGGCTGCAGGTCCCTGTTGCCACCGTCCTCCTGGGGGCCTGGTGGCTCCAGGACCTGGCAGCCTCTTTCATAGAATCATTTAGGCTGGAAAAGACCTCCAAGATCATCCAGTCCAACGTTTAACCTAGCAATGCCAAGCCCACCATCAAAGTATGTCACTAAGCTCTGAATAATAATGTTTTTTGAAGATCTCCAGGGATGGTGACTCAACCACTTCCCTGCGCAGCCTGTTCCAATACCTCACAACCCTTTCATTGAAGAAATTTTTCCTAATATCCAACCTAAACCTCCCCTGGCATAACTTGAGGCCGTTTCCTTTTGTCTTCTCAGTTGGCGCCTGGGAGAAGAGACAGATAAGAGACCAGGCTTTGTCCCAGCCTGGGGAACTGGCTTCTCCTCCTGCTGGTGGCACAGGATTAGCCCCTATGGTCTTTCCCACTCCCTGGGGAAGAGATGCCCTTGGCTGCAAAGTCCTGCCCGCACATACAGGTTTTGCTGAGTCCCCATCCTGGGACAAAACTACCAGCACCAGAAAAGCATGGAGCCAGAAGAGTGATTTCATGCAATGTATCTGTATGTGTATGGCTGTTCTGTGCTGTGGGAACTGCTCCTCCCGCCACTCCTCGAGTCTCCCATGGGCACCAGCCAACCGCAGCCATTCCCTATCCACCTGTCCTCTCCGCTCTGCGGCGGACATCCCCAAACCAATTTGTGGGGCAGGCATGGGCTGCGCAAGCAGGCTGCATTAAACCCATTTGATGCACAAATTCCTGAAGGCAGAGGTGAGGTAATGGGAACACCAAACATTTAATCACATAATAATAGTGGCTGCTGCCACCAGCCTGTCCTCAGGTGAGGTCCGGCCGCCCTGCTCAGGAGCAAGGCCCAGCACAGAGGTGCACGTGGTCGCCCTCATGTGGCTCCTCCTGCTGGGCCCTCCGCAACCACGAGACATCCTCTGGGGAATGTGGCTCCCGGCACAGGATGGCAGCAATGGGCTGCCGGCAGAGCGGACACTAGACCCTGGTGGCAGCTCAGTGCCGAATGCAGCCAAGCAGTAACCCAGGCAGCTGGGGCACGTCTCGTCCCTGGGGGCCTCCACTGCCAGTGCCTGGGCTGGCTGGCTCATGCTGCCTCCGGCTGCCCTGGTGCAGAGCCACTCGGCTGCTCTGCAGGAGGTTGCCCCTGGTGCCGGGGAGTGGTTGGTGGCCCTGGTCTTCAGTGCTGCCCTTGGGTGCCACTGGCCTCCCTTGAGTGCCGCCAACAGGGCCTCAATGTCTCGTGTGCCACCAGCAGGACCTCGATGTCTCGTATGCCACCGGCAGCACCTCTGACATCTCATGTGCCACCAGCAGGACCTCAACATCTCATGTGCCACCAGCAGAACCCT
>VXAL01004284.1:100175-113665 GCA_013399475.1 Chauna torquata
GGGCTCTTCTGGCCGCCCGCCATAAGTGAGGTCATGGGGTGACGGTGTCTCTCTGGTGACATCGCAGGGCTCTTGGGGTGTCCCTGATGGCAGCAGTTATGGAGGTGACCTGACCGTCATGAGACAATGCTGACATGAAATGGCTGCTCCACTCTGACAGGAGCAATGTCTGCCAGGCTGGGGGTCTGGCCAGGAGCTCGGCCTTTGGCCTGGGAACTTGGCCAGGGAGCCAGGGTCGTCCTTGACGTGCAGCTGGACACCTGAGAACTGGGGACGTCCTGAAGATGCCATCGGTGAGGACGCAGCAAGAAACTGAGGAACAACTTATTGCCTAGGGATGTGAAAAATAGTCTGGGAAAGAGGAAATTGGCCTGAGAAAGTGGCAATCAGACAGAGAAACAAAGTTTTCTTTAAAGAACAAAAATTCAGAAACGTCATCACCTATTAGCTGTCTCAGGAGGAACACAGAAATTAATTGCATCTGTTGGTTACCTGAAGTGGTGCTGTCCTAGATCCTCTTATGTATCGATGATATAAAAAGGGCCTGATTTTTACACAAAATGGAGCTTCTTGCTGCTCCTTTTAATGAGTGCTATACTCTTGCTATCTACTACATATATATATGCATTTGTGTTCTGGTAGTAGTTTACGATCTAGCTATCTATGTACCTTCTTAATGATAGTATACTTGCTAGTGGTGATTTGTGTTGATGTGTAATCAATAGAAGTTTTCAGAAAATAAAGCCTCCGTGTCGTTGTGCACTACAGAATCCTGCCAGCTCACTGTTGTGATCTCAACATACCCATGGGCCGCGTAACCCCGCTTCTGCATCATGACAGCAGCCAGGAGTTTGCCCAGCCTCAGAGACAGACCCTGTGCCGGCAGAGCCCATCTGGCAGCTTGCTTCACAGCTTCCCAGTTGCTAAGGCCTGTTCGAATGGCCACACTTTGGTTCATCCAGAAGGCCATGGGCAGGCTGGAGAAATGGCCTGACAGGAACCTCCTGGAGTTCAACAAGGGGAACGTCAAACTCCTGCCCCTGGGGAGGAGCAACCGGAGGCACCAGGGCATGCTGGGAGCACACAGCTGGAAAGCAGCTCTGCAGGACAGGATCTGGGCCAGCAATGTTCTCCGAAGCTCAGCTGGAGCTGAATTTGGTCAGGAATGTGAAGAGTAAGAAGGGCTTCTGCAGATACGTTGGTCAGAAAAGGAAGATTCAAGAACACATTACCCTTCAGATTGCCCCACCCTGATAACAAAAACAAGGAGAGCTAGTGACAACTGGCCTGGAGAAGGCTGACGTACTCAACATTTTTTTTTTTTTGTCTCAGTTTTCCCTGAGGAAAGAGTGATTACTTTTCCCATTGCTTTATTAGGAGGAGTGCTGCCAGCAGCTTGAGGTGATTGTTCTCCTCTGCTCAGCAGTGGTGAGGCCACAGCTGGAGGACTGGGTCCAGTTCTAGGCTCCCCAGTACAAGAAAGACGTGGCCGTACTGGAGAGAGTCCAGTGCGCGGCAGCCAAGGTGGTGGAAGGACTGAAGCATCTCTCCTGTGAGGACAGATGGTGAGACGGGACTGCTCATCCTGGAGGAGAGAAGGCTCAGGGGGGGATCTCATCATAACAGATAAATATGTGAAGGGAGGGTGCAAAGCAGATGGAGCCAGGCTCTTTCCAGTGGTGTCCAGTGTCTTTCTGGCTTTAGGTGGCCCTGCTTGAGCAAGGGGGTTGGAGCAGATGAACTGCAGAGGTCCCTTCCAACCCCAACCCCTCAGTGTGAATGTTATTTTTGCACAGGCCTGGTAACTGTTGCCTCTCAACCCTGAGCTCTTTGACCCTCTGCAAGCATCTTACCGATGTACAAAGTTGGACCTTCCCCAGGGCATATAATTTGCTCTGATTCCAGAAGGGCAATGAATGGAAAACAGCATTTTACTCCAGAAATGGCCACTCTGAAGATCTGCAGAGACCATTTGGTCTCTGCAATGCACCAGCCACCTTCCAGCATTTTGTAAACCCTGTTCTGAAAGAATGGTTTAAAAAAGATGTTGCGGCCTCAGGGCTGGATGACCTTTCAGTACCCTCCACCACTGAGGAGTCCCATGTGTGGGAGGTCTTGAGTTGCTCACGTAGCCCCAGCTCTAAACCACGCTCAGGAATTGCTCTTTGTGCCAGCAGATGGTGGAGATGAAGGAGGGGGAAGGACAAGCGATATGGCTGCAGTCACTGGGTGGTGAGGGAGGGTATGGTTCTGGAAAGTGGGAGGACAGGGAGGGATAAGGCAGAGGGAACTGGGTGAGGCAGAGGGATGTGGCTGCTGGATCTACGGGATATGGAGTGCTATACCATGTTAAAAAGCTGGGGATTTCAGCTCTTTTGGTAACAACAGCTCGGTGTACAGGCCCAAGAAAGGAAACCTTCTGCCCTCTGCTGGCAAGCGAAAAATATTTCAAGGAGCACTGCGGGTAGCTTGGAACACTTGAGAAAAAAACGTGCCCAGCACCTACGTCACCAGCATGAATGCAGGTTCTGTTTGCACAGAAACCCAAAGTGTTTGGGAGAGAAATATTCCAAGGTTAAAGCCAAACAGCATTCTAAGCTACCTGAACACGGAGAGTGAACCAGAGGGCACACATGAAGGAGAATGCAGCAGCTCTTCTGATTATGGGGTTTAACATGGGAGTTAGAATACTGTACTGTATAGAGAACCATCCACCTACAACTGTGGAGGAAGTAGTTCCTGGCTTCAGGTACTGGAAAAGAGCTGTCAGGTACAGCAAACCCACCACAGTGAGATGGGAGCTGCAGGTGGAGAAGGCTTTATGCCTGCCTTCTGCTGAAGGTATCCTCAGGATGGCAGAGATAATGTGAATGTAGGAGACTAGGATGGGAAGGAAGGAACTCAGTCTGAAGGTCATAAGGGATATCAGAAGGACTACTTTGTTAGCAAATGTTTCTGTACAGGAGAGAGGTAACACTGAAGGCAGCTCACAACTGAAATAATTGACTTTGTTGGGCCCACAGAAGCTTAGATTTAACAGAAGGGCAGTGTTGACCAGTGCATAAAGAAAACTTACTGCACCAGCAACCAGCTGAGAACAGACTCATTTGCTCGTGGTGTTCATGTAGTGAAGCGGGTGGCATATAACAGTGTACTGATCATAAAACATTGCAGATAGCATAAAATCCTCAGTACAACCTGACTGAATAATAAGGAAAACCTGTGCAACACATCCATGCCAAGAAATTTTGTCCCTCGCTTCTAGGAAGGTCTGCAGCATTTTGGGTATGGTGACTGAAATGTAGATGATGTCAAGGCATGCTAAATAGAAAAGAAAGAAATACGTGGGGATATGAAGCTGAGGGTCAGTCCTTATTACTAAAATTATTGATGTGTTTCCAGTTAGTCTAAAAAGGTATATCAGAGGAAACACAAGAAAAAGAAGACTCTAGAACTGGGACTCTTTAGTAAATCTCAAAAGAATAAATTCTGTAATGTTAGTTTGGCTTCCTATTTCTAGGTATTTGAAAAGCTGTGAATGACCTGTGAGAACGGAAAAAGAAATAACATATACATAAAAGCTATAATGGCATGAAGTAGGCGAGGTATAACTCAAGTTGCATAACTATTATAGTTCATTAATTATAATGCAGCTCCCATTCTAGCCATTATTATAGTCATGGTGAGATAAGAATATGATAAAAGTGAGCCTTCTCAGGAAGTCAGAATAATTTGGCTTCAGAAGCAACAGTTTCTGCACTAATAATTGTGGATACTTAAATGATGAGACTTACCTACTCACATTACTAGAGCAATTTGGAATTGCTCCAGTATTTCCTTTACTCTGTGGTACTGTATGTTCATTAAACAAAAGAGAACCTCAGGTTATTCTTGCAGAGAGCAGTCATGTGCCTCCGAAAACAGGATCAGAGAGGAGCATCCAGTGTTCTTAGTAATGTCAATACAGAGAAGTGGGCGGTTTAAAAGAGTAAACTACCTGAGGATATGAATGATCTGTTGGTACAATGGTTACCCAGATGACTCATTCAGAGTACATACATTTTTAGCAGCTAAAGTTAATATTGAGGTGGACTCCAAAGCTCTAAAGACACCATCTAGAAGCTTCATGATGTATATGTGCTCAGAGGTTAGGTCTGTTTTTAAAAAGTAAACAGCCTTGACACAATTGTCTGTTGCTGGGGCCAACAGCATAGATAGGCCTGTATCTGGCCCTGTTCTCAAAAGCAGCTCCTGAACTAAATCTAGGGATTGTCAGAGTGATGGGAGTTTGGGCTGGGGAAACAAACAACAACAAAACAAACTAAAAACAAAAACAAAAACAGGCCAGATAATTTTATAATACCAAATCCATAAGCCTGTATTACTGTCCAAATATACGGAGTCTGGCCTCTGAAAATAAGACTTCCTAAGCACCACTTCATTTCCTCTTTTTGTATATGGTGGCATTTATGGCTGAGTCTGCACTTCTGAAGGAATCTTCCTTATGGTTTTATTGCCAATATCCAGGCTATGTACTAAAATGTGGTTCATCACCACATCTCAGGACTAGGCTCTTTTAAAGAAGGCTGCAAATAAACACTGAATGGGTGAAAACCCCTGTGTCCTTATGTGTAACCCCTGTCCCTAGGAAGTATAAGTAGTATTTCTGGCACTAAGTTTGTTTTCTAGTGTTTTTGTATAAGTAATGAAGAAATGAACAATTCCCCATTTTTTTTACCAGAAGAGTGGAGTACAAATATCTTATTCAGAAGGATCTCAACAGGCTGGATAAGTTGGCTAAGAACCTCATCAAGTTCTACAGAGAAAACACCACATCCTACTTTTAGTGTGCAACACTAAACAAACTGGAGGCAAGCTCTCTAGAAAGCAACATAGCAGAAAAAGACTTAGGGGTCCTGGTGAAGAAGACATTGAGCATGAGTCAGCCATGCGTACTTGCAGCAAAGAAGGTCAGTAGCATCCAGGGCTGCATTAGCCAGAGTGTAGCCACTAGCATAAGGGAAGACATTTTTCCCTTCCATTCTGCACCCGAGACAACCTATTTAAAGTCTTATGTTTAGAATGGGCTCCCCAAAGAAAGACAAACATTGACATACTGGAACAAGTCCAGAGTAGACAACCAAGACTGTCGAGGGAGCTGGAGTATGTGATGTATGAGAAGAGGCTGATGGAACTGGGTTTGTTTAGCCTAAGAGAAGCTTAGTGATAGGAGCAGAGGTAAAAGGCAAAAGTTGGCAAGTGGAAAGTTACAGTTAGATATTAGGATAGGAAGACTTAGTTCACCATGACGGTGGTGAGACACTAGAAAATGTTCCCCAGAGACAGGCTGTGAGATGTCCATTTCTAGAGTAGGCTCACGTAGTTGAGCCTGCTTTGGACATTGGACCAAAGGTGATTTTCAACCTAGGTTATTAATCTGTAGTTCTGTAATTCTGATTCTATTCTGCAAAGATAGCTCCCTGGCAGTATATGCAATCATAAAACACTTAATTTCAGTTTATGTCAAAAAAGAACAAACAAACATGCAAATAAACCATTAAAAATAGTTTAAAAAGAAATTTTCTTGTATGCAGATTAGGGCTTTTTTGAAGGAAGGTATTTGTTTTGTTCTTTTCAATGACTCTAGATGTCAAGGCATCTAATTCACTTCTAATTTAATCTATCTGAAATAGGGACTGCAGAGTAATATTACTGTAGGCTTGGATCCAACAAGAGTGAAAACTAAAAACATTCCCCAGAGATCAAGAAAATTCACAGTTAAATCTTTTCTTATTTTATTTTCATTTTAGAAAGCTAAGTTCTTTTGGAGCACTTAAAAGGACTCCTTGGAAAACTATGGAAAATTACATGTATTGTAGTTAGGTATTTCCCAAGTTAGTAACCAAGGCTTCACTTACCAGTGAATGGAGATAAACACACAGAGTAATTCATATGTGTCAGAAATTTCTGTGAGAATGGAATGAATCTCCTCCAAATGCTGGTGTTTCTTCAGTGATGAGAGAGACAGTCGACACAGTTTCCTTGACAACAGACCTAGACTTGTTAAAATAAAGGAGGGAACCCCACTCAAAACAAAACAAAAATCACATCTCCACACATTTTATTTCGGTTGTTTTACACTCTCAAAATTAAGGTTTCAGTTTGTTTACTTTCAGTAGAACATAAAGCACAGTACGAATGAATTACCTTATCTTACAAGAAAATTCTGAGAAAGCAGAAGTCTTGGTCGCTATGAAGAAAAAAAAGACCAGTATGAAGACAATCTTGCAACTTAAAAATAAGTATATAAATAAATAAATCTGAACTAGAACATTATTAAAGTCCTCAATCTATATTTTCATCCAATTTAATTTAAAAAATATAGGTGGGTGGCTTGATAGTATACACACTTCTTACCTATTCTGCTTAGCTTCTGAACAAAGAACTTCCTTTTATGTGGCACATTGTGCACCTAGTTATACCTGTTTGTTACCTTTAGGAAACAAAGAGAAACACATCAGTGAGAGCTGTGCAGATTAGCTCTCATTCCTGGATATCTCTAAAAATATCTAGACAACTTCTGTCTTAGAAGTGTGGCAGTAACAAAAAGAAAAAAAAGAAACAAACACGGAAATACAAACTTGAAGAATATCCCGTGAGAGGGGAACTGAATCTCGGATATCTTATTTTCAGACAGCATTGAAAATGTTTAGTCCCCTATGAACTCTACCTACTAAATTGAGCTGACCTAGGAAGGAGATTCATCTCATCTGAACTGATCAATTTAAAAAACAGCAATTAAAACTACAAGGATATGTGGTGTGTGAGAACGTTTATTCATTGGAGAAAAAATGTCAAAGGGACTCACAAAAATCAGGAAAAAACAAAAAAAAAGAGGAAGAGAACAAACACTTAGGAGGCAGAAATCCTGATGAATTGTTGGTAGCAAAGACAATGACCAGAAACAAAGTTGGTCATTTGCACTAATTGATAAGGAAAAAGGCCTAATGTGGGAATGTTTATTCCAGCTGGGTTATCTGATTGAGGAGTTCTAAATTAGAAGACAATGACCAGAAACAAGCCTGGTCAGCTGTACCCACTGATGGAGTGTGAGAAAGTTTATTCAGTCAAGGTTGTCTGATTGAGGATTTCTAAACTGGGGGTAATAAGAACAAAAGAAGGGGGAAACACCAAGCAAATATACTGAGACATAGAACCAAATAAGCAAACTTTAAGAGAGTGACAAGGATCAAACCTTGCCAGTATCATCAGTTGATGGGCCATCAAGCAGCTACAAGGAGGAAGATCACATTGGACTTTGATGAGATTGTGTACCAGGGCACCCCAGAAGGGGTGGCGCGAGGGAATTGGTAGAGCTCTGCAAACCCAAGAGGGGACACGTGAAGGAGGGAGGGGAGGTAGAAAAGTGTATGAAGGGGTTAGTCAAGTGTAAAATGGGGCCAGTCAGAACGCTTTGTCTGGCTGACCCCTGAGCCTGGCCACCACAGTCTGTCCTATTTTCTTCTACCTTTTCTGTATGCCTTTCTCTCAACTCTCTCTCTGCATAATCTCGCTCTGTCCTGTGTGTATGTGTGCTGCAAGGACCAAGTGCCAATCACTGGCGAGACCTGTGTGCATGAGAGAAGGTTGATGCCAGCTGCTGGAGTCAGATGGTCAGTATGGGCTCCACTGGCTTGTGGTGCCAGCTACTGGAGAGTGGGGTCCTGGCATCAGCTGCTGGAGCACGTGAAGTCATCTGCTCCTAGTCACTGAGGCAGAAATGGTCCATGTCCCCAAAAGCAGCTACTGGGGGGGGACTGGTACAAGTGAGGCAAGTGGGGGCTCTGCGCTGGCAGCTGGAGCAGGGCTGCAGGTCACAGCCCCTGTGCCTGGTGCTGGCTGCTGGCAGCGGGGCTGAGTGTCTGTATCTTCCCAACCTGGTGTGCATTGGGGGTGTGTGTGTATTCACTAGCAAGCCTTAAGCTGGACCAGCTGGATAGAAGGCAACCCAAGAAGCATGTAAGGGGGTCTGGGACCTTGGCCAGGTGCCAGGTGGACAGAGGGCCATGCCGGTACTTGTGGGATCCAAAGATTTGCATGTGGTTGCGAATCTAGAGAGTGCTGTGTGTACCTGCATTAGTGAACTTCTGTCTCTACCAGCTGAAGAGGAGGAAGGGGACTTGGCTGTCTGTGTTCATGTTTTACAAGTCCTGTGTGTAGGTGCTGTTGAACACAGTGCCTTGGCTGGAGCAGCCTGTGTGACTGGTTGTGTCAGAGTCCTGCCTCTCTGTGTGTCTGTGGGAGCTTTGCTACTGGCTGAACCTGCAAAAGGGAAAGCAGCANACGTGAAGTCATCTGCTCCTAGTCACTGAGGCAGAAATGGTCCGTGTCCCCAAAAGCAGCTACTGGGGGGGGACTGGTACAAGTGAGGCAAGTGGGGGCTCTGCGCTGGCAGCTGGAGCAGGGCTGCAGGTCACAGCCCCTGTGCCTGGTGCTGGCTGCTGGCAGCGGGGCTGAGTGTCTGTATCTTCCCAACCTGGTGTGCACTGGGGGTGTGTGTGTATTCACTAGCAAGCCTTAAGCTGGACCAGCTGGATAGAAGGCAACCCAAGAAGCATGTAAGGGGGTCTGGGACCTTGGCCAGGTGCCAGGTGGACAGAGGGCCATGCCGGTACTTGTGGGATCCAAAGATTTGCATGTGGTTGCGAATCTAGAGAGTGCTGTGTGTACCTGCATTAGTGAACTTCTGTCTCTACCAGCTGAAGAGGAGGAAGGGGACTTGGCTGTCTGTGTTCATGTTTTACAAGTCCTGTGTGTAGGTGCTGTTGAACACAGTGCCTTGGCTGGAGCAGCCTGTGTGACTGGTTGTGTCAGAGTCCTGCCTCTCTGTGTGTCTGTGGGAGCTTTGCTACTGGCTGAACCTGCAAAAGGGAAAGCAGCAGCCATGTCCCCCAGCCTGGGCAGAGACCCCAGGTCCCCAGGCACTGGGCTGGGAAGGAGGGCCCTGGGCCAGAGCAGCTACAGGAGGAGGCAGCGCTTTTTACATCACTTAACAAAAACTATTCATCCACACTCCTTTTACACCAAACAGGAGGAGGCATCTCTGGAGTAGCAATCAGACCACTCTAAGATATTTTTCTGACGTATCTACCATGAATCATCCTTTGGAATGGCCAACTTCCTTTCATCTACTATAGCAAGAATGTAGACCGCCTGGTTGGAGTTCCATCCTAACCAAAATCTCAAGATAAATTCCACTTTTCACATCAAGCTGTAATTAGGAGTAAGCCCACATTGGATATGACATGTATATACAACTGGAATTCAAAGAAATAAGAACAAATTAAATTGGTGCTTTAATGTATTTGCCCAACAACTGCAATATCAGTGCCACATCTGCAAAAAGTGGATGAAGAATTATGATTCATTACGTATACCTCACTGTGGAAAATAAACTTCCCACTGTTTTTCTTCCTCCTGTTATATACAAACAAACAAAAAATTCATACAAAGTAACTGCTTTTTTTTCCCTCAAGTTTAAACACCATTTCTTTATCTGACTGGACCACCTGTAAAAATGGCTCATGAAACACTTAGTAAAGGAGCTTATATGTCTCCTAATCTTTGGTCTGACCAAAATTTTCTGATTATTTAATATATTGTAAGACCTATTTCCATACCTTCAAGAGGAGAAGTAACTTGACAAGGTATCCAGGTTACGGCTTGCATATTACCTCACAATAACACCTAAAAATAGGTTTTAAAGTGTGGGTTCAATCCAAAGATTCTGCTGTACATGCAGTCTCTCCCTCTCATGTTCATGCTCTCTTTGGCTCTCTTTCTTTTTTTTTTTCACCCCTTTCCTCTCTCTCTCTTTTTTTTAATTGTCAGAAGTGCATATTACTTTCTCTGATATATTGATGCTGATGTCATCTTTAAGGATTTAGGACCACTAACCTTGAGCAGTTTTATTCTGACGGTAACACATATTCTTCACTCCATCTGGCTTACAGACTGGACTATGAAGGACAGGTAAACTGTTGGTGATTTTCTTTTCTAAGAATTCCCAGTAATGTGAGAAATGCAAACTTTACCTGATTAAATATAAATAACTAACACTGAACTATCAGGAAATCTACATCACCTTAGATTTTCTTTATAACAACGCCACATAAGATAAGGCTTATTTCATTCTAACTTGGATATCTGTAGGTGTTCAGATGAATCACCTCATTTTTCTTTCTAAATGTCAGCAAAGGCATTGATCACTGTTAGTGTGAGCACAGATGAGACACTTAGATTAGCCTTCCTTCAGTCAAAAGTTTTCAGCCTGTTTTTCTCTGAAGATCCAGATACTAAATGTAAGAAAGTCAACTGCATAAGATTGTTTGTTTCCATCTTAGACACCCTAAGGTGTTGCAGACATACATGCAGAACTGATAGTTATGACACAGGACCTACAGAAGACCTGTGTCTTCTACCTTGAAGCAACAGCTGGAATTGAAACAGTGTATACTAAGGAATCCAGAATGGCACTAGACACATATAGGTAGACACCTGGATAACTCTTAGACTCCACTTCTCTTGGGCAACTCCATGATTTGCATTCTAGCTATTTTCCTGAACCTCCCCTGCCCCACTCCCTCCTCCAGCCACTTCGCTTTTGTAGCTCTGGCCTACTGTCATATCATAACTGTAACCTTAGGAGAACTTCCTTAGAAAGACACACTTGTCTGTCTCCAACTGGTTTCTTCATGACGTGCTTTAGGAGATAAAATGTTTACAGGGGGATTTCACGGTCACTACAGCCAAGGCTACTTTTGACCTTCACATCCCCAATGTGCCCCTCCTTTTTGGTGAGTATGAGGTCCATCGAAGCATCTCCGTTCATTGACTCCTCTATCACTTGGAGGGGGAAGTTGTCAATGATCTCCAAGAACCTCCTGGATTGCTTATGCCTTGCTGCATTGTCCCTCCAGCAGATATCGGTGTGGCTGAAGTCACCCTACAGGACTAGGGTCCACAAACATGAGGCTTCTCCTATGTGTCTGTCCACTTGTTCTTCTTGGTCAAGTGGCCTGTAGCAAACACTCAATGTCATGTCATCTCTACCTGTCCTGTCTTTAATCCTCACCCATAAACTCTTAGCTCCTTATCCATCCCCAGACAGAGCTCCATGTACGTCAGCTGCTCTCTCACATAGAGTGCAACACTCCCTCCTCATCTCCCAGCCTGTCTTTCCTAAAGAGCCTGTGTCCTTCCATTGACACATTCCAGTCGTGGGAGCCATCTCAGCACAACTCTGTGATCCCAGTGAGATCGTAGGTCTACAACTGCACACACACCTCTTAACTCCACATGTTTATTCCCCATACTGCATTCATTGGTGTGTAAGCACTTCAGACAGGCACCCCAGCATGCTGATTTCCCAGAAAGGGTTTTGGGGGCTTATCCCTATCATACCAGCTTTCCAGGACTTCACAACACAGCTTCCAGGGCTCTGATGCTGCTGAGGGTGCTTGGGGAGACCACAGGGCATTTCCAATGGCTCAAACAGGGTTTTGGTGTGCTACTAGGTTGATCACTTTTTTTTCCCCTGAGGATTATATGATTCACTCTCCAGCCTCACTTCCCACTGCATCTCTTGGACTGCAGAGCCCTCATTTCTCTCTGCATACGTAGATTAAGTGCTTTACCAAAGTGACCTCCTTTGATGATTTCTTACTTAGTGAGTCTCCAGTCACTTCCAGGCCAGGCACACCCTGTCCCAGGAGATCCCTCAAACTCTCCTGGTAGCTCCAGACTCCTCTCCAGAAAGACAGGTATCAGTCTATACCCGTCACATACGGGACATCTTTGGGCAGGCAATTCAGACCCCATTCAACATCAGCCCTGGCCATGGACACTGGCAGGTGAGCCCTGAATCTTGTCCTAACAGATCGCAATGGGACTATGGGCTCATTCCCTGTAGACATGTATGAACCTGTAGAGATGCTGAAGAAACAAGCCCATGGGATGCAATTCCTGATACCTAGCTTTGAGTCCAGCCCTAGTAAAAGAGACCTGACTCAAAGCACTGCGCTGAGAAGGTTGCCTTTTCTTACAGAAATGCAATGAGGGAGGCCATTGTGACACAGAGCTGAATCTGCCAATGTATAGAGACACACCAAGATCATAAAGATTTTATAAAGCCATATATTTAGACCTGAGCAAAAAAGCATGAAAATGAAAAAGAGAACAACTCTGGAATGACCAAATCCTACTGCTGTCAGGATGTAGCTCAGGAAAGCAGCAACTCCCGCTCAAAGACTGCAAGAAGGAATTGCATCCTGAGAGAGGAGGCGGAGGGGCTATTCCCACATTCCTGCCTCCAGACTCTTCCCCCCACCCCTGATCTTCTCTGCATGCTGGAGCATCCTTGGACTCCACAGATGTCCTGCCTTTTCTGGGTGGAGAGACCCCAGCCGGAAACTGAGCTTACCTTGAAGGAGCTCTTAGTGTTGCAGGGCTGGAGAGTGAAGAGACCTCTTCACAGTGACAGACAGCTACAAACCGTTCAGAACAAGTGGGCTGGATCACATCATGACTGTGGCCAAGGGAGCTAAGGAACCCTAGAGGACATGTGTCCCCTGGGCATGAGTTATCTACCCATTTCTGTGTATGTGAGACTTACCCTGTCCCCATTAGCTCTCCTTGTATCAGTGACAAAGGAAAACCCTCCTCATCTCACCTCACACTTTCATAAAGCCTTTGTTCAGAAAACAAATGGTCCCTGCAGATTTCTCCCTCTTTCCTGATGAAGGGGACACCTGACTTCCTGTACAGACAAAGCAGCTGAGATAGATTCATCAGATAGGTGCCTGAATAGAAGGGACAGGACTAAAAGAGTTATCTTTGAGTATGACTGTAATGGAGAAAGTATCATAGAATTACAGAATTGCTGAGGCTGGAGGATACCTCTGGAGAACACCTAGTTCAACCACCTGTTTAGATCAAGGGTACCAAGAGCAGGTTGCTGTGCACTGTGTCCACTCAGGCTTGGGTATCTCCAAGGATGGAGAGTCTACAAGCCCTGTAGGAAACCTGTCCCACTGTTCGGTCATCCTCACAAAAGATTTTTTCTTATTTTTAAATGGAAAGTCCAAAATTACAATTTGTACAAGAAATACATATTATTAGGCATATATATAAAGGAAGAAACTAACAATACATAATCCTGCTTCAGACACCCTGGGAGTCATAAAAGCATACAGATGTGCAGGTCATTGCTGCAGGAATTATATGCAATGAGTGACTTTCTTCAGTGCATTCTTCAGTGCTTCCTCAGCAACATGTTCCACATGCTGTAAATGAGGTGGTTCACTGCTGGAAGCACCACTGAGTACAGAACTGCCACCACTAGATCCAGTGAAGGAAAGAAGAAAGGGGGGTCTTCGTGTTGTGAAAAAATGAGAGGAAGGGAAGGGAAGGGAAGGGAAGGGAAGGGAAGG
>VXAL01004284.1:117509-138533 GCA_013399475.1 Chauna torquata
GGGGATGGCCACCCAACTGGCATCAGCCTCTCTTGTGAGAGGTTGCCAGCTGCTGGAAGGTCTTTCTGCTACCCTGGGGTTTCCCTGGCTCAGAACCTCCCCCTGTACACCTCAACCCACCACTCAGCTGCTGAACTGGTTGGTTCTGGAGAGCAGTGTGCCTTGCTGTTTGACACATCTCTCTCTCTGCTAGTAATGCCCCCACAGATGCAGCCCAGGATCCAATTTGCCTTTGTTGCTGCAGCAGTGCACTGCTGACTCATCTTCAGCTTGTAGTCCACCAGGACCCCCACGTCCCTTTCAGCAAGGCTGCTCCCCAGCCACACAGATTCTAGCTTGTACTGGGGTCTTTGGTTATATCATCCCAGGTGCAGGACCTTGCACTTCTCTCTGTTAAACTTCATACAGTTCTTGCTTGCCCATTCCTCCAGCCTAAGTGTCTCTGTAAGATGGCTCTCCTGTCTGATGTGTCCACCTTACCACCCAGTTTAGTATCATCAGCAAACGTAGTAAGGGTGTTTTCAGTCCCATCATGCATATCATTCTTTAAGATGTTGAACAGCACTGGGGCCAGTATTGATCCCTGGGGGATCCACTTATGACAGGCTGCCAGCCTGAGTAAAAGCCATTGATCACTGCCCTCTGAGTGCAGCCTGTTAGCCAATTTCCAACCCATTTTGCATGTCACCGATCCAGTCTGTATCTTGCCAGTTTGTCTAGGAGGATGCTGTGGGAAACAGTGCCAAATGCTTTGCTGAAGCCCAGGTAAAAAATATTGATTACTCTCCCATTGTGACAGAAAATGTTACTTGGTTGTAGAATGTGATCAGGTTAGTCAGGCATGATTTGCCTTTAGTAAAACCATGTTGGTTTTTCCAAACACTTGCTTCATTTGACTTGTAATCATTTCTAAGAGGACTCATTCTATAACTTTCCCAGGTATTGATGTAAGGCTAATGGAGCTGTAGTTTCCTGGGTTCTCTTTTAGGCCCTTCTTGCAGATGTGTATGACATTTGCTTTCTTCCAGTCATCAGGGATATCCTCTGAGCTCCATGACTTTTTGAAGATTATGGACAGTGGCCTTGCAAAGTCAGCCACTTCTCTTAGCACTCTGGGGTGGATTCCATCCAGCCCATAGATTTATATGGGTTGGGCCCCTGCCAGAGGCTGCAGACCAGCCGTCCCTCCACTACTGGTGGGTCAACATATGCATTATTGTAGCTACTTGATCCTGTGATCTGGGATCTAGCTGTGTTGATAAAGATGGAGGCAGGGAAGGTATCGAGAACTTCTCAGTCTTTCCCCTTCTTTACAGCCTGCGTATGCCCTGAGTGGACTATCTTGAACCTCTCCAATCATCATTCCTCCCAGCACTTTTTAGATAGGAAATGTAAATGTGAAATGTCAGTATAAAAGTGTCCTCAGAAGAAGTGTGGAATGGAGATAAATCTGTACTGACATGGAGAGAGGGAAAGTCACTAGTTACCAGCTGGGTCATCCATGTCTATGAACTGTGAAAAAAAGAAAAAAATTGTTAGCATTCATAGAAAACTTTCAATATTATTTTACACAGTTACTGTGCTGACGTCTTTTTAGGGTAGCTTTCAACTTCTGCCTCATATCTTCACTCTGGGTTTGATTCAGCTGTGCACACAGAGGTGACCACTGATGCCAAGATGTTGGGGGCAGCGGAAGCCCTAGAATGGGACTGAGAAATATGACTCAGGACCTACAACAGCCCTTCTGGGGCATGAGGTGGTCATGAAGTTGGGTATGCCAAAACATCTTAGTTGAGGCAACAGATTTCTCTCCGCTAACTAGAAAACAAAGGCTGCACCAAGCAGAAAGCAAAATTGCACCCAAGGCGTCCAACACTAGAGGACGTTAGTCTCCTGATTTTTATAATTCTTTATATCTTTTTCCTCCCTTCCCATTTCTTTCAAAATCTATGCATTTTGAAATGCAGGGTGCAGGAGGGGCTCTTGATAAAAAGAAGTTCCAAAAATGTGGTGAGACTCAGTGACACAACCGCAGGCACCTGGCGTCACTATAGGCACTGTAGTGCCTGATGCCCACTCTTCATCTGCAGCTGCAAACGGAGGGCCCTAGTCTCCCATGATGCCATGTGATCACTGCCAGTCCCAGGTGAATGCATCAGGCACACAGAGGACTCCAGAAGTGGCACTGCAGGCTTCTGGTCAAAAACTGAGCTCTGTCTGTAAAGAAAAAGAGCGTTTCTTAGCATTTAAATAGTTTGGGCACATTTTCATGTGCTGGAATGAATGAATCCTTTTAATAGAGGGATAATGTTTTCCATGGATGCAAACACGGAACTTCTCAGGAAGGGTATTATTCTCAGGAGAAGAGCCATTGATCCTCCCCAGTACTTGTTTGACAACTGTTCTGTCTATCATAGTGTGTATTGAATCTCACCAATAGTTCATTTATTTCCACATGTTGTGATTAAACTGACCATTTCTCAAGTCATTTTGTCAGCAATGTGTCTGGACATACACATTTTCCAGTGTCCATTCAGTGTTCCTCCTCCCATTATGCTCCATTCACTCAGATCTGTCTGGATTATCCTTGTGCTACTTCAAACTCCAGGCAGTTTAAAGCTTGCTGTGTGTGAGGGGATCCCTCCACCATGAGTGATGTGAAGACATCCTCCCTGTCACAGAGAACCTTTGGACAGATGATCTCCAACACCTCCAGTCTCTCTCCTTGGAGTCAGAGCTTAGGCTTTCTCCTCCTCCTGTTTTCTTTGACTTTGCTGGGAAACTATCTCAGTACTGCTACACTCTGCACAGAGTGCCTTTCCTGGACAACAAACAGCCAAGCCTGAACTAGTAGCCCCCTTGAATGCTAATGCTGACCTAGGAAAAGGAGTTAACAACGAAAGGGAACAGGCATTTAGCCCACCTGAGCCCTTGGCTCTGAGGAAGAGGTAGATGAGAAGGGAAGGCTGCTCATCCAATAGCTGAAAGCTGAACTGGCAACCCTTAGAGCTCTGATGTCTTTTTGGTAAAATGTCTTTCTGATGTCTTGGGGAACAAGATGGCAAAGCTCACCCTTTCTTTAGGCTCCAGAGCAGAGACAGGAAAGGGCTTTCCATTAGGGAAGGAGAGGTGAGAAGGGAAGTTTGCTCATCCAAGACCTTCAGGTGTTGGGGGCATAAGGCAGCTTCCCCAGATATAGCACACCAAGATGAAGGGTGACAGACAGAGCTGCAGCTGGAGCCAGAGGGGCACAGCTGGAGTTGGGGCTTGCTAATTCATTAAGGAATGCAGGGAGCAAAGGTGGGGGAAAGATACCCATGACTTTTCCTGGAAATGCTGTCTCAGACACCAGCCCTAACAAAGTCTATTCCTCTGCCTTCCCGCAATTGCCTAAACTTTCCATTTCTTCTTACAGCTTCTTCAAGTTACCAGCTGGTTCCTGGGGCTGGGGCTGTCACTGGGCCTTGCTGGAGGAGGAAGGAGAGCTGGGGTGGGCCTGTTTTAGTTCATATGACAGAGTGACATCCTTAGCTGCATAACAAGGGCAGACATGGAGAAAGAGATGATATCGAGATAACAAGTTTGGAACCTTTTAAGTTCAAGATCTCCAAGCAAGACTAAAACAGGCTCTGTCTCTGCTGACTCTTCTTCTCAGACGACCATAATCCCATGGTGAGAAGGAAAAGGGAATCTGCAGAGGAGCTCTCCTGGATCCATGGAGTGCAAGTGAGAGGAGAGCTCTTGGTAGAAGCTGGGCTTCAAGGTTCCTCTGCCCAAGGGCATATGCCACCCATAAAGCCTTCTCTAATTGCACTCAACAGACCATGAATGCACACTAATGTGGCCTGCATTAGCATCCACTTCAGGACGGTATGAGTGGAAGACCACCTCACTCTGAAGTTCTTGCCTGCATGTGTGAGTGCTTTTGACTGACTATACAGCCCTTTCAGACGCCTTCAGGTTCCTCACTGCCATTATTTGTTCTTTGCCCCAGTGGACCTCCCCTCAACATCTAGCTAGGAGAAGAGGGGATGTGAGATGAGGTACAGCCTTCTGCACTGGAAATATGCTCAACTGACAGAGACAGCTATCGTCACATAAATTTACATATAGAGAATGAGGCATACCATTCCTTGGAAACAGCTCTTATTGTAGCAAAAATCTCTTTTTTGTCTCCACAGAAAAAGCAAAGATCCAACTGACAAGTACACAATTTTATTTATAATTAATGATACAAACAAGCCATGACTTTTTGACATTGTCTTCTAAATAAGACACAAAGGTCGCTAAGGATCTCATTCCTCCCTCCCTCGCTGGTTGTCATCTAGGTCACTATAGAGAACTTCCAGCACTTCTAATTCTTTCAGTTATTGGATGCATTCCTCAGCGATAATCCACTTCCCCTTAATTCGGAAGATCTTCCTTGAATGGATATCTTCACATTTGATAGGTACCACCTCCAGAGACTGTGGATTGTTGCCTCTTTTCCAATTTCCTTGTCAATTCCACAGTCCCTAGCAAGAGATCCCAGATGGTGGGCTTCCTTACCTTTTAATTCCTAATTGTTTGTCCCACTATCCCAACATCAGAGCAGCTAGACAGCAATCCACTCATCAAGCTGGTGCCTTTAATCTTTCTGCAGGTTTCAAAGATCTCTCTAGGTCAGGGACCAGATAATTTCTGCTTCTTGGCTGATTTCTCTCAGTCCTTCCTCCCATTTCTTTGTTGAAGGACCAGCTTCCTGATCAGACCCTTGATCTTCCTCCTCCCATACAAGACAATGATATGGACCCATTGACTTCCATGTCCAGTGTTTCTTTTTCGCTACTGGAGCAATTACTGTAGTTGGGGTTTGAGGTACTGGGGCAGAGGTCAAGCCCCATTACAGTGCTAGAAGCTGCTGGGTTTCATTGGGGTAGGCCAGGCATTCTTCTATCAGGTGGTGCATCAATTTAACAGGAGTACTTTCCTGTTCAGGTGTCACTAAGGGCAATTCATGCCTGACTAATCTAATGGTCTTCTATGATGGAGTGACTGCATCTGTGATCAAGGGAAGAGCTACTGATGTCATCTACCTGGACTTCTGTAAGGTCTTTGATATGGTCCCCTGCAACATTCTTGCTGCTAAATTGGAGGAATATGGGTTTGAGAATTGGGTTTATGTGGCAAGGTTTTGGTAGTGGGGGGGCTGCAGGTGTGGCCGCTGTGAGAAGAGTCCAGAAGCTGCCCCATGTTAGTTAAGAGCCAGCTCCAGCAAGCTCCAAAAGGGACCCGATGCTGGCCACAACTAAGCCAATGAAAGAGACTGGTTGTGCCTCTGTGAAAGCATATTTAAGAAAGGAAAAAAAACTGCTGTGCAACAGCAGCTGGGATAGAGGAGTGAGAAAATGTGATGAGAAACAACCCTGCAGGCACCAAGTCAGTGAATAAGGAGGGGGAGGAATTGCTCCAGGCGCCAGAGCAGAAGTTGCCCTGATGCCTGTGAAGAGGACCCCACAATGTAGCCCATGGTGGAGCCCATGGTGTAGCAGGTGATCTGGTGGGACCTGCCGCCTGTAGGGGACCCATGCTGGAGCAATGTGTTCCTGAAAGAATGTACCCCCATGGTAAGGACCCATATTGGAGCAGTTCTTGAAGAACTGCAGGTGATGGGAAGAGCCCATGCTGGACTAGTCCGTGAAGGACTGCATCCTGTGGGAGTGACCCCACGCTGGAGCAGGGAAAGACAGTGAAGATGAAGGAGTGGCAGAGACAAAGCATTATGAACTGACTGCAACCCCCATTCCCCTGCACCACTCAGCAGGATGAAGTAGAAGGTAGCAGGTGGGTAGGGAAAGTGTTTTTAGTTTGCTTTTAGTTTCTCACTGCTGTGGTCTATTAGTAATAGGCAATAAACTATATTAATCTCCCTACACTGAGTCTGTTTTACCTGTGATGGTAATTGGTGAGTGATCTCCCTGTCCTTATCTCAACCCATGTGCCTTTTTTCATCATATTTTCTCCCCCTGTTCTTCTGAGGAGGGGGAGTGACAGAGTGGCGTGGTGGAGCATAGCTGCCCATCAGTGTGAAACCACCACAGTTTGATGGATGGACTGTTAGATGGATTAGAAGACTGTTAGAAAAATTAGCTGGATAGCTGCATCCAAAGAGTTATAGTCAAGGGCTCAATGACCAATTGGAAACCAGTAATGAGTGGTGTCCCTTAAGGGTCTGTGCTGGGACCAATAGCATTCAGTATTTTCATCAGGGACATAGGTAATGAGATTGAGTGCACCCTCACCAGCTCTGCAGATGACACCAAGCTGAGTGGTGCAGCTGATAAAGCAGAGAGAAGGGATGCCATCCAGAGGGACCTTAACAGGCTTGTGGAGTGGGCCCATATGAACCTCATGAAGTTCAACAAGGCCAAATGCATTGTCCTGCACCTCCATCAGGGCAGTCACCACTATCAGTACAGACTGGGTGACGAATGGATTGAAAGCAGCCCTGCAGAGGAGGGCTTGGGGGTATTGATGAATGAAAAATTGGGTATAAGCTGTCAGTGTGTGCTTGCAGCTAAGAAAGCCAACTGTATCCTGGGCTGCACAAAAAGAAGCGTGGCCAGCAAGTTAAGGGAGGTGATTCTCCCCGTCTATTCCACTCTCATGAGACCCCCACCTGGGGTACTGCACAGAATAGGCATGAACCCAGCACAAAATAGACAAGCACCTGTTAGAGCAGATCCAGAGGAAGGCCACTGTAAAGCACCTCTCCCATGAAGAAAGGCTGAGAGAGTTGGGGTTGTTTATCCTGGAGAAGAAAAGGCTCTGGGCAGATGTTATCACAGCCTTTCAATGTATAAAAAGAGATTGTAAGAAAGATGGAGAAAGACTTTTTACCAGGGCCTGTAGTGAGAGGACAAGGGACAATGGTTCTAAACTGAAAGAGGGTAGGTTTAGCTTGGATACAAGGAAGAAATTTTTTTAAAATGAGGTTGTTGACACACTGTAACCAGTTTTCCAGAGAGGTTGTGGATGCTCCATACCTGGAAGCGCTCAAGGTAAGGTTGGATAGGGCTTTGAGCAACCTGATCAAGTGAAAGATGTCCCTGCCCACCCTGGTACGTGGGTTGGACTAGATGACCTTTAAAAGTCCCTTTGAACCCAAACCACTCTATGATTCTATGATTTTATGATTCTATGAAAATCCTAGGCTATACAATGTGATAGCTGCCCTAGGCTCCTGCCCAAATACTGCCACACACCCTGCCACCCAGGGACCAGTTGGCAGGGCATGTTTCAATATTGGCTCACTAACTAGTTGCCAACTCTTATTCCACAAACCCAATGACAAGCCGACAGTGGTAGTAAGTACTATCAAACAGCTCTTGCAAGAGTGTGCAATGACCTTAGGATATTGCGCAATGGAGCTATCCATATCTGCCCAGATGAGACGAGGGAGGTGTAGTCTTTCATTCTCTCCACAAGATAGCTCCCCCAGCACAGCAAGGGTATTAATGATAGGGCCAAGCACACAGCCATTGTTTTTATCAAAATGTTTCCAGGACCAGCAAAATAAAATGATAAACTGTGTAGCAGCAAGTGAACTCTGTGACCCATGGAGAAGCCTGCCAAGTACTAACTATCATAACTACAGCACTCTCAACTCAACACAGCTGTTGTCTTGAGCCCCACTCTGGGCTCCAAAAGTGACTGCAGTTTCGTTAACCTTGACTGGTTGCCAGGTACCCATCGAGCTGCTCTCTCACTCTCCATCCTCAGGAGGACAGGTGGAGAGAATAAGACAGGAAAAATTCTTCTGGGTTGAGATAAAAGCAGTTTGATGAAAGAAAATCAAAGGCCATGCACAGAAGAAAAAGGAAAATTAAATTATTTTTATACTTCCCATCAGCAAGTGATATCCAGCCACCTCCTGGGAAGCAGGACCTCAATGCTGGTTCAAGGCCTAACAGCACTGTGGTCACCTCTGTGTGTCACCCAGATTGGACTCTTGGGTATGATGAATCTTTTTTTCAATTCTCATAAGCTATATTGACTGTTTCTCTGTTGACTCAGCCAGGACCTTAGATATTTCTCGTGCAGTTACCTCTTGGAGCAGCTCTACCCAACCCAATCTCTTCCCATATTTACAAATCTACACCTCTCACAAAATGAAATGACCCTGCACTACCTGAATTTGTCCATGGTTACTCCAATCCACCAGTGGCTCTTCATAGCATTTCTGACTATTGGGTCTTTTGATCATGGTGGGAAATGGTCTTGTTGCCCTAATCCTGACTTTGTTGTATATCCTAAAAAACCACACTGTAGCAGTTGGATTATACGTAGGGTTTCAGAACAAGAAATCAAGGACTGCAGGCATCTCACACAAGGGCAGGAGATGCTCTCCTCTAGAAGGGTTATTTGTGCTATTGGCTATAAAGCCATCCCAGGCTACCTTGGTCAATTAGTCATTCATTTATTAGGCATTGGGGCCACATTAGTCTGCACAAATGTAGAACTTGATAGTGGAGTGAAATGAGACTGTAGTTTTTACCTTCCCATGCATCTCCAAACTGAGCTTTCTCTCCAGGACCTTTTGGGGTGGGAACCAACATGCACATATGTGGTGGTTTTACCCAGCTAAAGAGCAGAACTCCACCACAACTGATCGCTCACTCCCCCTCCTCAGAGGAACAGGGGGAGAAAATGTGGTGGACAAGGTCTCAAGGGTTGAGATAAGGATAATTTAATTAAAGGGAAAAGGAAAAAAAAAAAGAAATAATACTAGCAAAGGCCTCACGGAAGCAAAGAGAGAAAAAATTCTCTACTTCCCGTCAACGAGCGGTGTTCGGCCACGTCCTGGGAAGCAGGGCCTCAATACGCGTAGCGGTTGTTCGGGAGGACAGACGTCTTCATAACGAGAGCCCCCTCTCTCCTTCCCCTTTCCCAGCTTTTATTGCTGAGCGTGACATCATATGGTATGGGATATCCCTTTGGTCAGTTCAGGTCAGCTGCCCTGGTGATGTCCCCTCCCAGCTGCTGCTCACCCCAGCCCACTGGGTTTGGGGGGTTTGGAGGGTCTGGGTGCTGTGCCAGCACGGCTCAGCAATAGACAAAACACTGGTGTGGTGTCAGTGCTGGTCTAGCTGAGTGCAGAGCACAGCGCTGTATGGGCTGCTGTGGGGAAAGAGAACTCTATCCTGGCCAGACCCAGTACAACATAGCATGAACTGTCAGAGTTTGAACTGGACCACCACCTGTGCAGAGAAGCCTTTTCTGTTGTGGCAAACTAAAGTTAAACATGGATTGAATTTGTTTATTTTTTGCTTCTCTGCTTGACTTTTTTTTTTTTTTCCACCCTCTCACAAGGTTAGCAGTTTTCCTTTGAACAGGAAATCTCATTTCTCAATTTCTCTGCCTTTGAAAGGCATAGCTATTCTGGAACTTGCTCAGACCATCCTAATCATGCAAAAAAACCCCCAATGATTCTACCAGTCTTTCTGAAGTTGTTAACTGGTAGCACTAGCATTGCTGTCTTCTCTCCTTACTGACTTATAACCAGGTGGCAACACGAGTGATGGAGAAGTGTCCAGAGAACCCCATCCACGTGGTTTCCAGGGAAATGGAGGAAAAGAGGTCACCACCGTCTCCTGCATCATGGACTGAGAACCTTGTTCACGCATCATGGCTCATGATAATGGTAAATCCCTTTTGGCAAGCCCTGAAATGTTGATACGGCATGGCAGCACAGCCACTGCCAAAAGCAGCTGCAGGAATCTGTGTAGCTTCACTGGGCTCAGAGTTACTGGTTTTGCTCAGCTTGGAGAAAAGCTACTGGTAAGACTGTCACTATGTAAGGAGTACTATAGCAGTTTCTTATGACAAGAACTAATCTAAAGCATTCACTGAGGGTGATCTTGTGAAGCACCGAAATATCTGTGAGTTAAAAAGAATATACTGTAGATTTGAGGGAGTTTTAAAGCAGCAGACAATGATTATATATGCAAAACCTGCCTGTAAATGGTTGCTTTCCGTTAAAAATTTGTGTACAATAAATGCAGGTATCTTAGGGTATTTCAGGAAATAAAAGTATTTAATTTTCCTACTCATTTGCATGCATAAGTAGGTAGATTAGGAAACAGCTCATAGTCACTTACCTGGCTCATGGCCCCTAATTTTGTCTTGGAGATTGTGAATGGCACCTCTAGCAGGACTCCAAAGACAAAACTCACAGAAGCAGGGAGGAATACAGGAAAAAAGATAAATAAAATCAAGCTCTTCAGACAGCGTGTCTCTGTGGATTCAATTTTTCTCCTGAAAAAAGCATTTTGTGTTTTCCACTTGGCTAATCTGAATGCTTTTATCACATTTACTAACCAGCTGTTCTCATCATGGATATATTAGAGTTTAAGAAGACCTCTCAAAGGAAGTTAGTAATAGCTGGAGAGTCCCTACCAGAATCCTCAGCTCTCTCTGCATTGAAGAGAACAATCCTACCCCATGTCAAACTCAAATTTTCAAAAATCTTTCAAGTAAGTCTGTTATTGGTAAGAAACAACTTGCTATTGCAGAGCTGCTCGATTACAGCTCACATCCTTCAAGTGTGGTCAGCAAGAAATCCTTATGCTCTGGGAAAAGGGAAATGCAAAGGGAAGGCTCAGTTTGCTAGACAGCAAGAGCATTGTTCTGCTCTGTTAGGGCTTGCAGCAGACTGGGAAGCAATGCTAGCTTGGGTTGAGTGATTGAACCATATGATGAATTTGTAAGCTGCCAGAAAACCAAATGGCAGAGCAGCAAAGTCAGGAATGGGGAACTAGGCAGAGTACCTTCAGAAGTTACAAAACACTGTCCTATGCAGGAAAACTGGGTGTCTTGGGGAGATCACCCTTGAATCTCTACTGTCCCACCTTTAATGACCTTCCTCTTTGGATATCTTGAAAACTATTTCAGATAGTTCTGTGATTGCTTGCATAACGCCTCATTTCAGCACCCCGAAAGCTTGTGATTTATGCACAAATAGCTATTTTTCTGTCTTGCTAAAACACCACAGGGCTGCAACAATGTCCCTGATGCATTGGCAGATAGAAGTCTGTTTTATTTCAGATAGACTTCACCCATCAGCCATATAAAAATGAGTAATTTGGACCTAAGGTAGTCTCCTCACTCTACATGCATGTACACATCTTCATGGAATGAGTTCTTATCTCCGAGTAGATTTGGGCTGAATCTCTCTCTCTCACTAAAATCTAAGAATTACATCTTCCCTTCCCTTTCCCCTTCCCTTTCCCTTTCCCCTTCCCTTTCCTTATATACTTCTATATCGGTTATATATCTGGTGATACCAGACATTGTCTTTAATTAAGTCTCCTCTAAAGAAGAAAAATAAGCTTTCATGGTCTGTACAACCAAAGCCCATCATTTGGACTAAAGGGATCTGTTCTGCTCACTTCTTCAAAGACTTCTGTCAACAAACAACTTGTGTTAGACTTCCATACATACATGCAGTCAGGCTCTCCTAACACTGTAGTTAGATCTGGGCTGATGTCTTTAGTCTTTCACCATGCTTCAGGGGTGTCTGATGGTCGATGGGCCATTGCCATTGTCCAGAGAATGTATTGTTTGTATTGCTCTGTAGAGGGAAAATGCCCCAAAGAAAAGGCTTGAAGAATCACACAACTGGACTTGGATTTCTACATCTGAGATTTTCTGACTATGCCATCCTGCAGGGCTTGCGCTTCACCATCTTCCTGATCATCTACCTTATAATCATCGTAGAGAACGGCCTCATTGTGCTCATGACAGTGGTGGACTCAAACCTCCACAGCCCCATTTATGTCTTCCTGAGGAACTTCTCCTTTTATGAGATCTGCTACACGTCCTTTTCTGAGACCTGCTGCATTCTGCCAAAAACACTAGTGGGTTTCCTGATAGAAGATGTAAGGATCTCTTTTCTTAGCTTTACCACCCAACTATATTTGTATATGTTTTGCTGGGCAGCACCCAGCTGCCAAAACATTTGACCCCTATGTAGCTGTCTTGACACCAGCTCTACAGCCTCATCAGGAATGGGGAGCTCTGTGCCAGATGGATAGTGGGGTCATGGGTGGCTGTCACACTGGTAAAAGTAGGACAGACCTATCACATGTTCACTTCTCCCTTCTGTACATCCCACGACCTTCACCATGTCTTCTGAAATGTCCCCCTTGTGTTGGAACTGGCATGTGCAAATGATCACTACTCTTGATTCTTGCAGTCATAAATTCTTCCTCTGTGTGTGTTAGCACCAAGCATGGCATGCCCAGGGCCATCCTCTTTTAGTGGTGTGATATTGCCTTTTGGACCTGAAACATTTTGAGCTTAAAGTTTAATTATGAATAGATACTTGTTCAGAATGGGCCCTCCTCATAGCCTGCAACACTAGTGATGACAACTGAGAGTGATGCATACAGAAAGTCATTGTGTGAAGATGATGATATTCCAACATCCCTGAGATCCCTTGCAAATCCAATAAAGTCTAGTAGTATTGGAATGGCCTGAGACACCTCAGGAAAGATTACCACAATGTAATCTTGTCTTTGTCAGAGTGGGAAGCTGAGGGAGCCGTGCTTTTTCCAGCTCTGAGCAGAGAAGGTTTTAGAGAAATCTGATAATGGCCTTTCCATGCCTAAAAGAGTTCATCAAGAAGATGAACTGGAGCCAGGATCTTCCCTGTTGTGTGTGATGGCAAGATTAACGCCAATAAGCATCAGTTGAAACAACTGAGAAAAACTGTTTACCCATGAAGATGGTCAAGTACTGCAGCAGATTGTCTGGACAGATTGTGCCATTTCAATCCTGGAAAGTTTTGAAACCCAGCATGAAGAAACCCTTAAGCAGCCTGTTGTGACCAGATGGCTACCCTTGCTGTGAGTAGGAGTTTGGCCTAAAGACATTCTGAGGTCCCTTACAGCATGAGGGATGCTGGAAGTGCATTTCCTTCCACCACAGGTTATCCCATTCAGCATGCTAGGGAAAGCACTCAGGTTCCTCATGACCATGGAATTAAGACTTAAATTTGGTCAGATCAGCTGTTCTATCTTGTCTCACACCAATCACTGCTTCTCAAATGCAGAACTGCTTGGCAGGTACCCTCAAACAGCCTTGATCATATTCTTTGATTCACCTTCTAGTTTCATTTTCCTCATTTCTTCCATCAGAGTTCTTCCTGTTGAGCATCCTTATACTCTCTCATACAAACAGTCCACCTCTGCTTGCTCTTTCCCCACTGGCCCTGGGGAATGTCTCTCTGAGGGGCTTCCTGCTCCAGACAAGTGGGAAGGAACTGGAAAGTGCCCAGAGGAGATCTGCCAAGATGGTGTTAAGGGTCTAGCACACATGCCTTGTGTGGGGGGGCCGAGGGACCTTGGATTTTTCAGCCTGTTGAAGTGGAGGCTCAGAGCAGTAAAGTCATAGCCTGCAACAGCTTGAAGGGTGGTTTCAGAGAAGATGAAGCTTATTTCAGTGGTGGAAAGAAGCAAGAGAAAGGAAGAGTGCCACAAAGTGTAGCTTGGGAGATTGAGACCAAAGATGAGGAGAAAGAAATGTCATTCTAAGGGCAGTGTTGTGGTACAACAGGCCACCCACAGGGAGTCTGGATCACCCCAAGGCTTCGTGTTTCAAGGAAGAGCCAGGGAGGATGGAGAGAAATCAGTAAAGGCTGATTTCATCATCTGTTGGGGTGATGTTGAGGCGAAGAACAGGTTTGGGTTTCCACAATCTTGCAAGGCTGAAAGCTCCCAACAGAACCTCTTTCCCAGCAGAACCCAACAGAGGCTCTTTCTCCTCTATGGCTGAGGTCTCTATCACCAAGACCAACCAGGAGAAGCCTTAACCTTACGGCACTAGGATCTCATTACCTTTTTGCTCCACCCAAAAGAGTCCCAGAAACATTGTACTTCGCATTGCATGTACTCCTGCACTTCGCATTGCATGCCCTCATATCCCAGTGCCCCAGGAAGAGCCCTGAGCAATGTGTGAGGGACAGGATCTCCCTTCCCAGGATCTGGAGATCAGCGTTTGGCTATTTGGCTTAATGTAACACATCAAGGGTTACTCAGCATCAGCACTACCTTTACATTGCCGTTGCCTAACCCATCATAATTGCCTCCAACTTTCTCCTCTAATGAGTCTGTGGGGACCCTTTGTTGGTAATGGCTCTCAGTGAGGCCCATTAATATTCCCTAAAACTAAAGGGTTTGCTTCTAACATTGACTTCTTTCAGGGGTTTGCTCAGTCTCCTCTCAGTCCCCGAGGTTCATATGCCAAATACACCATGGGACTCATTAAAACACAAAAAAGTCTCTTCCCGTATTTGTCTTCAAGTCTTCAAGACTTGGACAGCTAATTGGAGAAGTTTCAGCAGTTCAGTTAAAAGAGTTCAGTGAACACCTAATAAAAAAGAATGTCTCCTTTCAAGTCTTGTCCCCCTCCCTTACAGAATAAGTAATATCCAACTGATATTGATGCAGAGGGTATCTGTAGGAGGTCTGGACAGGTTGGTTAAAGCAGTTTCCTTGAGGTCAGGCACTATATGGGCAAGCTTTCTCCTCACCTTCCCAGCTCCAACATTTGTCTCACAGACACCTGGGACTTACGTCACTTCTCTTTACATCGGACTTCTCCACTGAAGGCTGCAGCTGGATGTTACAGCTCCTTTGCACGAATTCCCACCTTTGTTCCTTAGAGAACTGGCTGCACACAGGCACAGCAGGATTTCTCTTTGTTGCAAACAAACAGAAGTAAAGCATGGTTGATTTTAATAAAAATAAGGACACTTCTCAACTGTATGCTAGGTCTGAGCTGCCTTCAGCAAGGTTCACCATTCACAAGGGATAACCTCACATTTCCAGTGAGGTTAGACAGATGTATAGCAAAGGATAGATATAAACACAATGAAGGAGTTGGCTGAAGAGGCAATTAGACAGACCACTGAAAGACAAAGGCAAGCTTTTAACTCCCTGAAACTCAAAACAGCAACTCAGTTGCTGAGAGGGCTCTGAATGAACAAGGAGTTAAGGGGAGGAGGGAACTGAAGGTCAATTGTGTAGGTCCAGATAGTCTGCTGAAGAGATGCCTTTAGACCTGGTCATTTTATCAGGACAGGTGGAAAGATTAGAGGGATAAAATAAAAAATATAACAGAAAGAGTACTGGCAATGCAAGTGCAGGGGAAGATCAGTATTTCTTCTCCTGTGATTAACACACTTCCTGGAAACTCTTCCTGGAAAGTGACAGGACAAGATGGAATGGTCACAAACTGAAAAACAGGAAATTCTGCCTGAAGTCAAGAAAACAGGTTTCAACAGTGAGGGTGCATGACACTGGGACAGGCTGCCCCGAGAGTTTGCGGAGTCTCTGTGGATGTAGTCACAACTGGCCAGGACATGGTCCTGGGCAACCTGATGTAACAGACCCCGGTTAAGCAGGGACATTGAACTAGGTGATCTCCAGAGATCCCTTACACTCTCCATGATTCTGTGAGGACAGGAGTAGTAAGCTAAAGGCTTAGGGTAGGTGCTTGTGAGTTCATTTCTGCCTGAGCAGCAGGCCAGTGTCTGGCATGTTGATTGTGAGGTAACTGCTGCCTGAATCCCTGGTAAGCCAGAAGCAAGCACATCACTTGGATAATGATTAGGATGTCACTGCTGCCTAAGTTCTTGATAGGACAGCAGCAAGCATATGACTGGGATAGGTGCTTGTGAGGTCATTTCTACCTAAGTCCTTGACAGGCCAGCAGCAGGCATATGGCCTGAATGACAATTATGAGGTTGCTGCTGCCTGAGTTCCTGACAGGCTCTGAGCAAGCTCATGGCTGCTGGAGTCATTGTTTCAGAGCACCTGATAGGCCAGGAGAGGGTAGATGGCAGTATACAGAATTTGTGATGTTACTTCTGCTTGAGTATATAATATGACAGCAGCTATTTGGCTTGAAGATTGCTTATGAGATCACTATTGCCTGGGCACTTGATTTGCCAGCAGCAGACTCATATCAGGGATCTGCATTTGTGAAGACATTTCTTTCTGAATACCTTTGTAGGCCAGGAGCAGGTTTGCAGTTTGCATAAGGTTACTGTGAGGTCTCCCTGGAAATTTGATAAGCTCCAGGCTCTTCCATAGGCGGTGGGATGCCCATGCTAGTAGTCTCCATATATTAGCCATCTTTTGCCTTCTCAGTCATGAAATGTCTCAGCATTTCTTTTCTCTGGGTTGAGGAGGGATTTCGGGGGCTATTAGAAAGATGTCCACCAGACCCAAGAAGCCTGGACCCCTAGCTCCAGTACTGGGTGGGGTTTTGCCTACCCTCGTGTGGGGTCCCTGTCATGATGTGGTGGGGTTTGAAGAGGACGGTTGGAAAGGACTGAGATGTTTGCCCCTTGCTCTTTCTGAAGCCTGTCCTGTCCTGCAGAAGACTATATCTTCTTGCCTGCCTGCAGCTTGCCTTGCCTCAGCCAGGTCCTGCCCAGGAGAGGAAGCCTCAGCTGCAGGGACCACCCGTCAATTTTCCTGACCTGCTGACACCCCTGGCCCTGGCATTATGTCCTGTGGGGTGGACAGTGACAGTGCCATAGAGCACTGCATAGATGGACTGAGGCCCTGCCATGCATCACAACCCTTTGCTGTGGCTCCACTGTGTCCATGTGGAAGGGCACATGCAGGCACACTGTGTGTCCAGCCCCAGGTGTAACCCTGGGAGATGTTTGCAGGCTGGATATTTGCCACTGGATTCATCCTGTCTTTAACTGTAGAAAAGAAAACAGAGAAACTGAGCTTGGAAATCTGTGATTTTGCAGATGCAAATGACTTGACAATTGAAGATCTGGTAGAGGTGGCTGCATTTCAGAGTGGGGAGAGGCCCCAACCTTCGGCTTCTTGCTGTGCGCGCCTCCTGACAGCTCTTGCTCAGACCTGGCTCCTGGTTTGGAGGCTGTATCCCCTGTCCTGTACATACTGCTGCATTTCCTGTACCAGCAGGAGCCATTTCCCATTGTTCCTTACCTGGTTCTACAGAGCTCAACCCCTGGATAGGGCTCAACCCTGAGCCTCCACTGGGATCCAAGCAGCATCTTTTCTCTTCAGCCCCAGCCCAGGGACAACATGACCTGGCCCTCTGAGAAACACTGAGGGGTGCTGCCCCTCGGGGTCCTGGGCATCTGGGTGGCTCTAGCCCAGAGCTGGGGTAGCAGAGACCATGGGTGAGAGCAGAGGCTGGGGATGCCAGCTGCTGAAGGCCTACACAGCAGCAGACCTGTGTGAAGGGCTGGGAAAGGGCTTCAAACAGCCTTCTGTGGGACGGAGAGTCAATACGTCAATACTGCCTGTCCTGAGGGCCTGGGGCACCTCATCATAATGTATGTACTAAACAGTATAGAAGTCAAATTTGCTGGCATTGGGGGATTTCTGCATAATGGTGCCTTGCAGGAATGTCCTTGCTTACCTGCAAGTGCTGGAGGTGACCCTGCTTAATGCCCATTTTGTTGATTGTGATTCCTCCCTCTCACATCACCCCGTGCCCTTTGTTCAGCAACCCTGTCCGTCACTCCGTCACAGGACTGCTGGTTACCCCCTCCCCACTCAGTTGTTACTAGTTTAAAGCCCTCCTTATGCGGTCAGCCGTCCTATTGGCAGAAATGTCTTTCTCCTGCTTAGTGAGGTGGATCCCATCTCTCCCAAGCAGATGCTGATCCTCAAACAGGGTCCCATAGTCATAGAAACCAAAACCCTATCACCAACGCCAGTTCTGCAGCCAATTACTATCAGTGTCCTCCTCCACACAGCCATTTCCCTGCCTGGCAGGATTGAAAAGAACACCACAGGGGCCCCCATGCCCTTCACTAGTGCTCCCAGAGCTCTGTAGTCACTTTCGGTACCATCCAGGTTTCCCTTGGCAGTATCATTTTTGCCCACGTGGAGTAAGAGCAGGGGGCAGTAGTCAGAGGGTGGGACCAGCTTCAGCAGTGCCTCCACAACATCCCAGATCCGGGCCCCTGGCAGGCAGCAAACATCTCTGCTTGGTAAATCAGCCAACAGATGGATGCCTTGGTCCTCCCCCACAGAAGGGATATACTCATTATGACGAGTCGCTGTTTTTTCCTGGCAGTCTTGTGTGGTTTAGGGTTAGGTGGACCAGATTGTTTGCTAGTAGGCACATCTGGCTTCTCTTCAATGTTGAGGGTGCTATACCTATTTTGTAGCTGTGAGCCCTCAGGTGGAACAGGAACCTTCTTCTTGCTTCCATAACTCACCACCTTCCATCCTTTCCCTTTTCCAGAGGTTATACTTACCTCAACAGTGGGAGTGGACACTGTCACCTTCTCTCCAGCAGTTTTGTTTGGAGTCTCTACAAGCTTCTGCATCACAGAGAAGAGCATTCCACCCCCCCCCACCCCCAGCTTGTGGCTGCAGCCTGCTGACATCTACAGCTTCAATGTGTATGTCTGCTTCCTGGACATGTACCTGTTCACCACAACAGTGCTGGCAGTGCTGCAGCTTCTGGCGGTGCTGGTGTTGTAATGCTGGAACCTACTGGTGCCTCAAGGACCACTGCTGCCTCCTGCGCTTGTGGGTGGCAGCAGGAGGACCACTATGCTGATGACAGGTCCATCTCTTACAGCTTGGCACATTAGGTCTCGTGCCTGAGCTGGAGTGCGACTCCTTCTGCTTGTGGCCGCACCACCGTGATATCAAGCCAGGCAAGAGCATTATGGACAACCTGGAGAGCATCTGCAACAGCCACAAGACTGCCTGCATTGCCAGCTGGAGCAACCTGCAGAGCTGCAGGTTCAGTGGGCCAGCGACTGCCTCCTTGATGAGCTGAACAATGTCCTAGTCCTCGGTCCTTGTCTTCCTGGAGGGTGTCCTGGCCCAAGCTCTTGCCTACCACTGCACACAGCAGACCCTGCTGCAGAGTCGAGGAGGAGGAGGGTGGCTTCAGGGAGGAGGACAAGAGGCTGCAAGGTGGCCTTCTTCTGCTGTTCCCCTGCTATTGGCCCGTGCTAGGCATTGGGTTTGCATCAGGGGTGGGATGCATCTGAGCAGTGCTCCAGAGCTGCCTGACTCATTAAGCCTTCATTAGCCATCAGTGGTGCTGGAAAGGGGAAATGCTTCCTGTGCAGGCTTGGCTTGCAGCTCCCTCCCTCCCCCCAGGCCCTGGTTGCCCTCTGAAAAGGTCCAAAAGGAGCTTTTCTCACCCCAAACTGCTGGTGCTGTGGGCACCCAGCCTGTGACCCTGTGGGGATGAGGGTGAGCCGGGGGCATGGGTCCCAAAAGGAAACACCAGGGACACAGCCATAGGGTGTAACAGCCTTTATTGAGCATAGACAGGGGTACCCCAATAAAGTATGCCTCCCCACACACCGCTGGCCCCTCAGTACAGGCAGGGGAAGAGCCAGGCATTGGGGCTGGAGTCCCCTTCCCCTGCACTGTGGGGAACAGTGGCGCGGGGGCAGAAGGAAAGGTGCCACCCCCTGTGCCGTGGTTCCAGTGGCCCCCTCCAGCGCCGTGGTCGGTGGCTTCTGGGGGACGAGCAGTGGCACTTGGGGAGGCCTGTGGCAGGTTGTGGCCAGCTGTGGGGACAGGGGCTGTGCTTGCAGGGGTGGCGTGGAGGGGAGGGGACACATGGGCATGCCTCCCGGTACATGGTAGGGGCTGTCTGCTGGTCCCCATGGCACCAGTAGAGGTGGTTGGGTGCATGTGGCCCTGCCAAGGGATACCGTGACATTCGGTGACGCCGTGGCACATGGGGCTGCCAGCGGATCTGGCCATGCCTGTCTGTTGTGCCCCCAACCCCAGGCCCGCACGCCACCCTGCATGTACAGTCTGGCTCCTGCAGGTGGATGCGGGTTGGGGGGAGCCCTCCAAACAGTGGCGGTGAGGGTGTCTGGACACAGAACAGTGGGTCTGGGTTTTCAGGGTGTGTGTCATCCTCATCCTCTGACATCCAGGGGAACCAGCTCTGTGGGAAGAGGGGGGGGTGTAAGTCGACCCCTCCTCATACTGGAGGTGGGGAACACCCCCATCTGGGGACTCACCTGCCTCTCCTTCCTCTTGGCACCGAAAACAGGGAGTGGCAGAACAGCTTGGGGGCTTGGAGTCTGTGGGAGGACGAGTGCAGTTGGTAGCAGGGAAAAGGAGATGGGTGGAGAAGCATCACTATTTTGGGGAGAGAAAATGTTGTTTTGGGGAAAAAAGCTTCTTTGGGGCACTCACCCGAGTGACAGCTTGCTGGGGGGCACGGCGGCAGCAGTGATGGGGTGCTGGGTTCCTGCTCTGCATTGGCTCGGGCGGCAGCTCTGGTTTGGGAGTGCAGCGCCTTGCAGGGAGGTGAGAGGCGGGGGACGGTGCAGGGGCGAGGGGGCTGAATAGTGGTGGTGAGGGGGTCCGGACCCAGAATTGTGGGGCTGGGTTTTCAGGGTGTGCGTCATCCTCATCCTCCGACATCCAGGGGAACCAGCTCTGCAGGGAGGGGGGTGTAAATCGACCCCTCCTGACATTGGGGATAGGGGGCACCCCCATTTGGATACTCACCTGCCTCTTCTTCGTCTTGGTGCCAAAATCACGGGGAGGGAACAGGGCTGGGGAGGTTGGTGCCTGCAGGGGGAAGAGTGCTGTTGACAGCAAGGAAAAGGGCACAGATGTGGGAAGCATTACCATTTTGGGGAGAGAAAATGGCAATAGAAGTGTTTTGGGGGAAAAAGCATTGTTTTGGAGACTCACCTGCCTCTTCGTCTCAGAACTGAAGACATCGAGGGGCAACATGGCTGCAGAGGTCAGTGGCTGCTGGAGGAGAGCGTGGTTAGCAGCACGGAAAAGGGGATAACTGGGAAGCACGACCATTTTGGGGAGAGAAAATGGTGGTTTGGGGGAAAAAAATGTCTTTTTGGGAACTCACCTGAGTTATGGCCTGTGGGGGGGCACGAGGGCGGCTGTGATGGACTGCTGGGTCCCTGCTCTGCATTGGCTGCGGAAGCAGCTCTGTTTCAGGGCTGCAGAGCTCTGGGGAGGCGGG